>LUCH01002480.1:0-30662 GCA_013368495.1 Paragonimus heterotremus
GTTAACTTTTCCATGAAATCAGTGTACATCCTGATTTGATGGAAAAGTTAACAAAAGTGGTACCAACGAGTTGTGAAGCATGGTGATTTGTCCTACGTTGAAGTAGGTTATAGGCGTCTCTCACGTATGTAGTATTATAAAAAGCTTAGTACTCCTGTTTCACTAACAGTTCGGTTATCGAAATTATAGTCACGCTTTCCTACCTAATCACGCCGAAATCTAAATAAAAGCATGTGTTTCCACGTCTATTACGTCGATTTTCATTATATTTTACCTTCATATTTCCGAAGTAACGTAGAATGCGTTATTTTTCTATTAATCCTTATGCCATTAAACAACCGCACATTTCTTGTTTACGTCTTCGGAAGAATGAAACAAAGAAATCTCTAGGAAACAGATTTTCAAGATTTTAGATTCTGCAACATATCACAAATTTTCAACAACTTTAATGGTTACGAATTATTTTTTAACCAAAAAACAACGGAGATATTCACGTTCTTCCGATTACACGCAACGTATTGTCATGGGTGGGAGATTTTTAGACCCAGCATCCCTGTCATTTTCTGGTAACTCAGCTTGCCTGTTACACTGTATCGATGAAGTCACTGGTACGGCCACATCCTTCTCTTGGGCCCACGGCTGTTTCTTCGGCGGTAACGGTGACTTACTGCCGTACTCTGAGTCCATTTTGTTGTCCGGAATGGGCTGATATCAACCCGGTGACAGTTCATGTACTCTGTCAGCCTTGATGAGTACACAATCTCTTTGAGCGACTTGTATAAACTGGATAATTATCGAACGTGCATGGTTTTGAGATCCGTTGGAATTGTTTAGTCTCCAGCAACCTACTCTATGTGTGCGTTTAATACCGGTGGCTGCAGACGAACTAACCACCCTGAGAATTTTCATCACCCTCTTTCTATCTGGCTCTTTTCTGTTTTTTATCCCTCTGATTACTGGCTCTTCGTGGTTGGTGACTAGAAAGTTACGGGATCTCCCTATCACACTTTCTCCGACAATGCGCAGTTTCAACGTATGATCTACCAGCCCGTCGATCCTCAAATTAAGAGCTGTTATCTCTTCCTTCTGCTTTGCAATTACTTTCTCTATATTACACTCCCTCTGCTTGACAGGAACCGTTAGGGCCCTTATATTAATCAATGTCCCAATGGTTTTCGGAATTTTACAGTAATCATGAGAAGACTTCAGCCAATGTACAGCAGTGAGAGCAAACTCACTCAAACTGTTTATGTTGTGATGGATCAAAACAGTATGTGGAACTCAGGTGTGAGTATGAGGTGAAAATATAAAGAAAAGGAAAACAGTTAACTCACAATAGTTCGTAGAGAGACGTTGGTTTAGTGTTCCACTACACCAAATGAAGATTTCCACTAAAGCTACCTGACGTATCTCTCAAGTAATCTCGATGTCACAGCCAAGATGATTCCAACGACAGATAAATAAATTTGCCGAACTAAATGGTTAATTCCACTGAATTCTAACTCTCCCAAAGACTTGTACGTCACCGACCGTGAACGCAGACAGAAAGCAGAACTCGCGAACTCGGAAGTGTGATTTGGAAATTATTGATTACTCAGTGGATCGATTAACCTCGTTCACATCATGTGTACATGTGAGGTTGAAGAAGGTGAAAAGGCATGAACAACAATAAAAATTACGAAGTAGAAAATAGTGTATAAAACGCTACAATGTTTTCTATACAACCTTAATACATCCTCAGCCAGTTTGGAGCAGCGGCTGTGCTACCGCAACGGTACGACCCTATGCAAAGGTGATTTATACAGTATTACAAACTGGAGTATAATACAACAATGCAACAATGAACAAAAGTGAGTTATACAATAATAAAAGCAAAATACTACAACTGAAAACCACGCAGTCTAGGAAGATGCACTATTGCAGTACTAACTACACCTAATACGAATAAGAACGGATTCATACAAAATAAAAAACCGAAAATTTAGATGGTTCAAGGTCACATATGAGGTCACATATATAAGGTCACAAATATAATCCACTTCCTACCGTTAAAAATAAACGATTGAAGATAAAATAAATGACAAATGGGAAAATATATTATAAATAACCCAAGCAGCCTTGTGTTGACATTGCCACACGCAATCGACCACAACAACAGCAGCCGTATCCATTTCCGAAAACAATTACGGTAAGGTCATTTATAATTAACGGTCAGTTGAAACGAGGAGGTATGAGTTCGCGGCGCAGATTTCGGCTATCCAATTCCTGAACCAGGTATCAAGCTAACAAAACAACCACTTTCAGGAGAATAATCTTCCCGAACACAGCAGCACAGGAAATCACGGTCTACGGCTAGCATCCAAGTCCTACCGTTACAGAACTTCCCGCGACCACCCATTGCCCTTGTTGAGTGTTCTGGACTTTCTATTCCGTGTTTACTAACGCTGTGCAATGGGTTCTGACAAGAATCATCCCAGATTTCTAAAGGTAGCAGCTGGCAGTCTGACAGAACCTCTCCGTAAGCTGTTTGAACAAACACTTCGGACTGACATCCTCCCCAGCGCATGGAAAAAGGCGAAGGTCACACCCACGTTCAAACCTGGAAATGTTACCCTCTGGTAAGCTATCGGCCAGTCGGTGTTACCGGCATTCCGTGCAAGATAATTGAGCGCTCATTGCAGCGCGCTATCCTCAGTTACTTCTTATCAATCCATCTTTTTTCTTCCACCCAGCATGGCTTCCTTCCTGAATTGTCATGCGCAACAGATATGATAATCTCTATAGATAGTCTGATGGAACTCAGGGACAATGGCCTAAATTTCAGCCGATATCTTCTTTGGTTTCGCCAGCGCCTTTGATTGTTTCCCACAAAGCCTTCGGAAACACAACCCAGAAGCCCATGGTACTCAAGGATAGGTTCTCCGGTGGCCTGCCTTATTTCGTCGTAGACCGGGGGCTTCTGAGTTGTCGTGCTAGCGAAAATTATTTTCCCGGAAAAATTGCTTAATAGCATACCACCTGGTTCGGGAATTGAAATCGTCGAAATCTACGCCATGAACTCGTATCTCTTCGTTTCACCCGACCGTTAATTGTAAACGACCTTACCGTAATTGCTTCCGAAAATCGGTGTGGCCGCTGTTGTTGTGGTCGACTGCGTGTGGCAATGTTAACACAACGCTGTGGGGGTTGCCTTCAGTGTATTTCTTCATCTTTGTCATTTGTTTATTATTCTGTTTTAAGTTGTTTATTTTCCATTTGTAGGAAGTGGATTATACCGCGATACTCAAGACGTTGTTTGGGTATCGCAAATTTCGTGTTATTTACGTTCGTCGTAATAGCCGTAAGTCGAAAACCGCTTTGAAATAAGATTAGGTAAGACGACATGGATTCCCGAAAACCATGCAGATTTATTATCGTTGTACGAAGCATAAAAAGCATAGGATTTTATGCTGGGGTGCGTGACCTGCCTAGTGGGTTAACTGTTGTCAGGTTCACAAATCAGGTCTCGCGACACATGTTGAAGATCACGATATCACGTGGTCCGACGAGATGCGTGTTTGGTTGCGAGCTTTTTCGAATCGCAGCACAACCCCCCTCTCAATCGTCTGCTATATGATTCTCATCCTACGAGTCGTTCACTCACCAACAGTGAATTGAACGAATGCAGAGGCCTGTTCCCTTATAATACAGCGACTGCTGACACTAAGCAGTATGCAGCGGATGTTTAGGTGAAGTTTAACACAATCGCTGACGTTGTAAACATCCGCTGCAAGTTAAAGCCTGCAATACCAGTTGAGTTTGTTAAGTTAGATTGGTCACAGAGCCTCGGAGAACCTTAACGAGGTGCTGATGATGATTAGTGCGATAGGTGTTGTGAAACCCACTTTCACATTTCACGTCACTCTGTTCACATGTTTGAAGCAGTATGTCTTCATGTTCTAATTTAACGTTACTCGTCCGTGCGCAACGCTTGTGCTCACTCCCAACCGTTTGATGTCAACATTGATTTCTTTCCCATAAACTCTACATCGGCCATAAACAATTTAACTGTATCCGAATTTACTATTTATATTCTGATTCCTACCACAATCTACCACATTTGTTTATGTGTAAAAATAACGCACTACATAGTTTACCGCTGAAATTAACTGGACGGTTTGTCACGTTTCTGCTGCACCGTTATATAAGTTTGTAAACCTGGTCGTAAGTTACTGTACATTTAAATCGTTTATTATTGTAATTGTAAAACCACGTTTGATAACAATACATATTCTTACGTATAGTCTTTTGCCCTCCGCCCATTTTAAGACATATATATATACATATATCCAGCCCAGACCGTGCGTAAGACTAGGATACCTGAACGCATAATTCGAATCTTCTGACGATTTAACAGGTGTGGTGCGCGCCATGAGAGATGAAGACAATAACTCTACGCACATCTGCTTCGCCCAACGAACGCACATTGAACTATCCCGACGTTTCCCGCATGTTGTGAATGTGGCTGCCACTCACGGGGCAAACAGACACAAATGTCACTGTATATTACCTCATACTTTCGAAGCCGGAAGTTATATCAGTCCCTCGTGACAGACGGTATGGGACACGGTCGACCCATGATATACGAGTACGCTTGTAGCGGCCAGTATTTCCCACTAGGTAGACTGTTCAGAATTTTCTGGGAAATGATGGGCGAGCAGACTGCGGCGGAAACATATGTCGTGGACGAGATGGCTGCGCAAATGAGGGCATCCCATGTGGCGTTCAGCTGCGGCATTCTACTGTGCTGACGCTGTACGTAAGCATGCAAACGGGTAAAACTCATCCGTCGTATTTGTTAAGAGACAAACTATTTTCGCAGCCGTTTTCTCTTCCACTGAATAGCTACGGCAGACTATGGGATGGGATAAATTGCACTCTCACACTGTTTACCGTAGGCTCAAAAGCGATTTGTATATCATCGGCCAAACGGATAGGAAGGTTATGAATTATTTGTCGCGTAATTGGTTATACATCAAACAGAAGTAGGCCATCCATGCGCAAAGCGATATTGTCCACGTGGGCAATCGAACAAATAATAAACTGGAGAACGCAAACGGACGGTCGAAGAAGAGGACGCACCCAAGAGACTTCCTAGCCGTTGCCATTCGGAGAATATGGATCCACAGTGAATGGCTGCTGCAATAGTATGAAATACAAGCTACCCACGGGCGCGACCGTCGTGAGGTGGTGGAGGGTGACTGGCATGTGAAGAACATTCTTTGCAGAATGACCACGTTCACGAGTTATCTTGTCCAGAAACATCTGAAGAGAGGGATTCCATGGCTCAATTTTGAACCAGTATCCGGGTGCAAGGTAAGCGCTTCTCTAGTAATCACCTTGAACATTGCAGCTTCGTGTGCAACAAGATGGGGACGCTTCCGTTATGGATAGCGTACACGGCACACGTGAATGTACTTTATGCCATACAATGTGGCCTCCGTGTATACACATTCTGTCGGTATTTGGGAAACATTTCTACCCCTACGGTAGTCTTTTGTAGTTTTCATTTCCGTGCACACATGTCACGTCCCCATTCACGAGCGGTGGCTTGCCGAATCGACGGCTGGTGGGCCCGCAGCTTCATCCGTTTGCTGCAGCCTATTTCACCCGTCACTATGAAGCTCTGCATCATGTGTCTGGAAAACTGCATGATTGCAGCAACCACACGGCGTTGACCTGCTTCAACAGCATCATTGTGTTTACCAGTAAAACAGTGGAACGTGCTAAAACTGACTTACCTGTGTACAGATTCCCCATGGGATCATCTAGAAGCAGTTTGCAGCCGTGTGAACACTGCGGTGACCCCGTACAGATAGACAGCTATTGCTGTAGTGCCGATCAACTGATTTTTCATACCAAGGCAGACATAAACGAGTGGCCATTCTGTGGCAAGCAGCTTCAACCTCAGTCACCTGGTAAGTGCATGTTTCAAAACCTCATCTTTGTCAGCTCCCCCTACTTCAGCTGTTGTTCGCACCCTTCCAGTGATTATTGGAAGCATGTCTTGCACACCAACCACAGCGGATGTCGACTTGAACCGGTCTGCTGACAATGTACCGCTTGCACACTTGCAACAGGCTCTATCAAAAATGCAGTCGGTCTACCTGATTCAAGGCTGGCTGCTCACAAAGTCTTTGCTCAACCTCTACCTGACTGTCGCACCTTCATTTGCTGCTACTCACGGATATCTGACAAGCTTGTGTTAGAACAGCTCCAACGGTCACTCACTAAAAGCTTGTTAGATAATTCATCCCCACTCACCTATAGTGAACTTTGTCGAACTCTCAGCGTTGATACACTCTGGTTACCAAGACTAAAGTTAAATCCTTCACTTCTTTTATAAACTGTTACACCGGAACGCCATCACCACAGCGTCCGCCGTTCATTTCCAACACATCTCTTTATATGGTCTAAGAAACATTGGTTTTATTTTGCCAACCCTGCGAGCTCGGGAAAAGGTACCAGCCAACTTCTTTATTGCAGAATATTCCTACATTTGGAGCAGACTTCCGAATGAAATCAGAGCCAGTAACAGAATTCAGCGTTTTCGAAAGGGCCTGGACAGTTTCCTTACACCATCAAACATTATGTCTATCTTCAAACTTTGTGTATCTTCTAATGACCTTTTTGAATATGGTCCGGAGAACGTTTAGTTGTCAACAGCATACAACGCATGCACCAGTCCCTATTATCGGGCTCCCATCCGAAACGGCTCGTCTGAAACCATTTATTTCGTATGCACCGTTTACTCACACCCAATCATTATATACTCACGAAACGATGCTATTTTATTCGTGTTCTTCACTGTTTACGCACTGCTCAAATTGTTGGACAATATAAAATTGAAGCTTATGGTAAATCTAGTAGAATAAACTTACACAGAACTGTACTTAGAACAAAAACGAGAAGAACAAAACTGGACATTAACTTACATATACACTTTTCTCACATATTATATATCTGTCCATCCGTAATAATCCTGCAGTGACCAGCGATCGTGTGGCCTCTCTAAGGATCCCGGCTGTAACCGTGTTTTCCCGCTAGTCTGTTCTGCGCGCATGATTCTGTGTACGCCTGCTACAAAAGGTCTGCTATGCAGTCAGTAACACTTTCTTCAATCGTGCAACCGGTTGCACGCGGCGAATGCTTTTCCCTTTCATAACGACTCATCTATTATCTCATTCTTCAAGGTCGTTCAGCCCGAACCTCTTCGAGCGTTGTTTAACGCACTCCAAGACTTCACGCCCTTCACCCTTGGCACGCTTTTGAGTGCCGCCGGGTGGGCTGTAGCTCATCTCGAGCTTCTTTTGCTAGGAAGCACTTTCGTGCCATATTTGCATCAAACGAACGACAGTCCCATTCACACCTTCAGGAAGCCATTTGGCGAAAACGAAATTCTGGGACGTGTTTGGCAAACTGCTGTTCACCCTGTCTCATGAAGGAATGTTGTGTGTGATATAACGTACGTCCACATACCATTAAGCGCGTTGTTTATTCCAATTCTTATGCTTTCACACACCAGTTAACTTGAGCCATGATCTACGCCCAGGCATGAAGTTCGTATTCACACCAGCAACTGCTCCGTCCAGTCGACTTAAGCCGTGATCATCACTCACATATGCAACATGTATTCATAGTAGTAGCTGTATCCAATTTTGAAGTTCAGTCGTGCGAAAATCAGACCCAACCTTATTCCCCCAAAACGTTCACCTCTGTATATTCTACCGCCGCTGTATATGGCCGCTAATTGGCACTCGATCTTGATGTTTTAGTTTTATCACGTCAGTTGACAGTTGTGCGAATAGTCAATTGTCGTTTTGAGTTGTTGCTTGAGTGGTACGTGCAACACTCTTTTGGAGCTGCGCTCGTTCCTGTGGTTTTTGAACCTGTTGGCTGCTCAAAAGAACTTTGTCGAGTATGAGTGTTATATCGTGTGCCAATAGTTCATCTATAATATCTTTAGCATAAAGTTGTAACTATCTCCCGCAAACCATCCGTCCATCGAAGCTCTTGGGGTTGTCTACTTATCAGCCTTGATCATTTGTTCAGTAGTACCTTGGCACTATGAATCAATCTTGTTTTGACTATTTGGGATCGGTGGCCAATTGCTAAGCTTTGCTCAACATATTCGTGGAAGATCGTGTGGTATCTGCTTTGTCCAGTTTACTTAGGCCATGATCAATGTTGATACGAAGAACACGGGAGAAATCACGATAAACTTGTATTTGAGCCGTTCAGGATAAGCTGTAATGATCGGAGGAATGGTTCAGTTGGGACAGTGTCAACTAGAAATTAGAAAAAATACTGATAACCATCAGTAAAGCCTGTAGGTGTCAAAAACGTAGATCAACGGCCAGCGGAATCATAGGCGTTCATGATACAAAGGTTGTGGGGTTGTACCTGAAATGGTACAAGTAGGAATCAATGTTTTCGTCGAATAAATGACGAGCATCAAAGTTGGTCATCGTCCGTCAGATAAGCGAGCATTGACTCGCGATCACATGGCAAGCTACATTCCAGCATAGTCAGTAAGCTATAAACCAAACAATACGCAAGTTATTGATGAAAGGGTAGGACGTTTCACTCATGTGTACACCATACCGTAGGTGGAAACAACCACGCGATAAAGCAGATCGTTTTTCACTCAGAATAGCAGCAGGGAAACAGCCTGAACATATAATTCAGATGAAAAACTAAAAACAAACGTAACGACATAGCTTTCGTTAGAAATTACTGTGATATTTCGTGTGCAATGCAATGCAAGCGCAACGTGGTACAAAATTACAAATTCACTCATATCTCCAAAACCACGAAAAATTGAACGTTACTGCTGGATGAGAATATTTCATCACGGACGTTCCGATGGAGGCAGTTTTAGAACGCGAAATCGATTGCTTTTACTGGGAAAAAATAGCGACACATTTTTCTCAACGAAAGTGCGAATATGACCAATTCTTAAGTATAGCTGATTTTCCTCATTACGTCATAATTATTAAATCCGAGGGGATCTATATATGTGTGTCCCGTAATGTGCATTTTGATATTTTATGAAAAATGTGAAAATTTCCTTTCTGCGTCCGAATGGTCGTTTTCAACTCGTTTCGGCTTCGAAGCACCATATCGCCGAACTACACAATTGCCCACGCTAATTTAGTTGAACCATTCTGGACGTTGTGAGATTGCTCAGTTGTTGCGCCTCTTTCATCTACTTGTACCGTTTTGATACGTGGAATTCAACCCAGTTAAGTATTCAAGAAGCGGAGTATTCTTTCATAACTTACTCACAAGTTAATTGAACGTTCCTTACTGAAGTCGTGAATTTATATTACCGTCCCTTTAGTGCTTTGAACATCACTCATCATAGATGGCCACTGATATTCCTTACTGATTAGACTTCTTTTCATTCCGGTCATTGTTTGTGTCCCAACGTAATCAGATTACCGCACTCACCCCACTGTAACTTCATTTTCTGCGTATTTATAACGGCGATTTGTACCAGGCTCGCCAATATTTGCCGGGTGCTAACACCGTGTACTCGCGATCGTTTCGAATGCCTCGAAGAATTTGGAAACGCATGAAACACGTTCTCACTGACACCACTTTAAGTGTACTTGACCCCAGAAGAAGCAGTGTCATGCTTATCAATTCGACTGCCTTATTTATTCACATATACTCTGGTTGAAAACACAAAACATGCCTCCTTGGAAGACTGACAGCACCGTCTCTGAATGCACAAACGCAAGAGGATCTTGAAACCCACTGTAGAGCCCACGGGTAAAAATGCTACACCAGTGTCCTCTATGGAGAGCAATTTGAAGGAAGCGCTTAGTGCAATGTCAGATATGAGGGTGGAACTGGCACCCCTGAGTGTATGTGTAGTGCTTGTTCCCGTCATACTTGTTGCGGCCAAGAAGGCAGTGATGCTGTTGATGGCACAAATGGAAGAAGCCACCGGTGATCTCGTAGACTGGGATATCCGTAAGAGAAGAGTAGATTTATGGGGGTAACGTCTCACCACATCCTCCTCAATCGACTAGACCAAGTCAATATTTAGTGCATCTTACTCCGCTGACCTAACCGTCCGAAAATTCTTCAATTCTCCGAAAAATATTGTGTTGCAGAAACCCTAACAATGTGCAGCCGCGAGTGGGTATGACCCCGTACTTCTTCGGTCTTCACAAGTGTCCACAGCCTTCGTGCCCACATTTGTTATCATCCCGACTACGCAAATACACTGTACTGTCTGGACATTTGTCGGGCCCAGTCATTTTGACATTGTTTTGCTGCTTGCCGCAAACCCTACGAATACGAATGAGTTTGTCACCAGGCGGCCTTCGGACTGGGCGACAAAGGGAATCTCTGTTTGAGGGCCAACCTTTTCTGTTTGTGCGTTAGACTCGGGTGGGTGGGTTGGCCGGGAACACTCAGCCGCTCATCACCACTAACCGTCATCTCGTCATGCGCAATGCCACTAAACGTTGTTCTGTCACACGCTCGACGCTCCGACTCCGTGCACTCAAGTACAAAATTAACCAACTTCGTTTGTAAAAAGGCTACTCTCCAAGACCACCAGAAAGTCACCTCACCTTCACGTAAGGCTAATGGGCAAAACTCCTAAATTTGAACCGCACGCAAGCCAACGTGATATGTCCCTCGGTCGCTCGTTCTCCACAAAAACGGGGGAGATGTATTTAGACGGCTGAAACATGAGCATACACTAAGACTGGTCATAAGATTCAGGTTAGGCCGAAATTCCTGAATCCTTTCGCCAGAGGTTCACTACCTATTCCCTTGGAATCTCCATCAGAACGTACTAAATACAAGGGTCCTTCCTGGAAGGCATCGGAAAAACCTCACGGACCTGGCAGAAATGTCCTCAACAAAGACGGCGGCTCATTGCAGTTCTTCACGGCTAAAACCGACGCACCCTTCAAGACCCCCGTTATGAAGTACTGCCACCAAATTCTGTAATAGGAGCGGTCCACTCAAACTTAGACTACGGATATGGCGCACCTGGAAAGCCTTGTCAACGTGCTCCTCGCATGGGCCGAGGTTTTCCGGTGGCAGATTTTTCTTGCACAATCAGTCATACAACCTTTCGAGCCAAAAACAAAAAGTCACTTTCCCGGAGTTCTAAAGACGAACGTGGCCAAAAAGGCATCAATCACGGCGTATCAGAAGCAACCCGAGCGTTCGACAGAAAAACTCGTCTACGTACTAATTCTGGCGAAGCACAAGCCTTACCACAATCGGAATGTCATAACAACCGAGAAGGAGAAGGCTGGCACTACAGGTCTGCTCCCCAATGCCTCCCCCCTGACTGCTGCACTCTCTTCTCAAGTTCTTTCCCGCGACTCTTTATTTCTTTTCTCACACAGTCAAAGAATGTAGTAACTCCCAGTTGCACTCGTACGAACTCTAAGAGGTAATACAATAAACTTCCAGATCCCAGACAGTTGGCCTGTATAGCGTATCCCAAAATCCTTGCCCCTACAGGAACTCGGCCTTCAGCAAACGCCAGGGACTGTGGACTAAATTTCCGTTGGCACAGTACCGATTCACTGCGGGAAAAAACGAGGGTTCTACGGTCATTTTTAACTGGAAACTCATGACTCCCACGGTTACCGTGGAATTTCCGTCTGATGTCGCGTGTGACGCGTAGCTAAGATATACCCCTCATCCACAAAGTCGGATGACTCTGCTCTTCCTGGAAACAGAGAAAACGTCCTAGAACCCCATCGCTTACCTCATATTATTCTCATGGATGACTCCAATGTGTCTGCAATAAACTGGACAACAATGCCCAACACGACTGCGAGAACAAAGTTTCGGCCTCCTGATCAATACCGATACGACAGAGGGCGTGAACGTAGCCCGTCGGCGCATCGTTCTGGACAGGCTCCTTCTTTGACTGACCTGAAGTTCACGGTAGAATGCGATAATTAAACTGCCACCTGGATATGGTGAACACTATTAGCCGACTTTCGACCTCATTTGCCATTGCTTGAAACGACCAGTAGAGAAGCCTCCTGTTCGAAATTTCGATCACGTTGATTTTAACGGCACGAGATACCACAGCGGTTCACCTACCTTAGCTCGTGATTCTCTGGACCTGAAGTATCACGGGGTTCGAGATGCAATTCGAAAGGGGGGGTGGTTAAGTAGTATCGTGCACACTGTACAGCTTCTCTTCTCACTTGTCTTGTTCGCATAGAATGCATCATCACCCCGACAAATGTGCTTACTAATTCGCGAATCATAAGATAATAAACAGCCCAAAAGACCTGAAAGCTTTTCGCACTTTTCAAAATAGATGTGGGCCAACATCCCTGGACACACTAAACTCGTGCCAGAGACGGTCTGACTGAGAGTTCGCGCAAACAATTGCTTATTTAAACATATGCGTCAGCTGGGAGAGAACAAGTCGTTAGGTCATTATCTATGACTACCCAGCGGGGTGACTTCCGACTACCAAGCAACCGTGGAGGCATTCAGCGTGTACTATTCGTTGGTTTGCAGTATTACACAGTCGAAATGGCAAACTAATCTACCTCTGTGAAACTTTCGTTGACCACTCCTTATTGTTGACTTCTCTGCACTGAACGTTGAAGACCCATCATTCAGTATGGCGGGTCCAGAAGAGATTTGCATTAGGAGTTCCAAAAAGAAGGCTGCCAATCTGGCACATTCCATTCAAAATCTGTTCGAGCAACCACTCCTGACTGGCCTTCTGCTTAGTGCATTGGAAACCACGGTCGCTCTTATCTCCAAGGCAAGCAACTGGCAGTCCCCTACTGGCTACTGGTTAATCAACCTTACTGGCACAACATTAGGCCCAATGGAGCGAAGAATGTCTCGTTTTCTTCCACGCGGTATTGTCCTCTTCCTAGCGGGCAATGTGTAACCAATATGCTCATTTTCGTGAATAGCCTGACGGAGGTCTCCTATCAGTTGCTGCTTAGCCTAGACAGGGCATTCGACCGTATGTCACATGAACTTCGCATGCACAGACTAAAGACACAGTGTCCACAAAGTGGTTGTTCATTGGATTACCTCCTTCCCTAGTTGCAGAACTTTGAGAGTCAGAAATGGGTCCAGCGTTTCAACCCTCCCTCCTTGATTTCTGCGGGCGGTGCCCGAGGGCCACTGGTCGGTGGTCTGAAACGTAAGTGTTCAGGGTTCATCGAAGTGTGATACTGAGGTGGCAAAGCGGTGGTTAGATGACTGGGGTAGCCATTTGAATGACATTACGTAGGCACATGTTTCACTCTGTGAGGAATTTGACAATGCTTTCGTCATTCGCGGTGCACTCGGTACGGCAGCATCACGAAAACTGAGCTGAAGAAGGAGCCAGGTACCGGAATGTCGTCTAACTTATCTTTCACGCATAAACAAGATGGCCACAGAAAAGCGGTTCACTGTTCTTGGAATGACAAAGCTGACCTTCTTCCTACGAAGGAAGAGATTTCAGACGCACTATGGGGTTTATATAAGGCCGCTACCGCACATTTCGACTTAGAGAAAGGCATACTCGTAGTTGAGCTTGCAGTTACCAAACGGGTCGGATGCCTGAGGCGCACGACTTACGAGTTAAGATTTAGAGTTCTTTCTATGTGCTCTCCTGACTTTCGACGACTCCGTGGTGACCAAACTATTACACACTTTCCAGTTGGTACAGTATTCATCAAACAGTCCTTCATTTTCCGGCTGACAACGATCGCTGAGGGCATGACCAGAAGCGTCAGCAATTCCTCCCCAACAGAGACATCAACCACAGAAGCGACCCTAGTCTGAAGTCGTTAGCTACTCCTCTAGGGGTCGTTTGAACCGCCCGCAAAGTTCCCATTTACTCAAAATCCTCCAGTTTGTTCTCCGCTGACGCTGTAAACCCCAAGCGCCGTGCCGCGCCCTATCTCCAATGACTGTTTCTCAGACCAGCGGAAGCCTGATGAAACATGAAACATAAAATTTGTCTGGATAGGAATGACTTGGGCCCCCAGCTTCCAACTAATGTATTAACCGCTGAAATATTAATCTGAATAACACTGGATTATGTAGGGTGGTTTGGTTATCGTCAAGACAATATTGATCATGTCGGGGAAACACAGCTAGAGACAATAGGGAGCTAGACAAACTATTCAAGGCCACAACGGGCGTGCCACAAAGCTCCAAGCTGAGTTCCTTATTATTTTTGGCTTACGCTAAAGAATTCCCACGTGTAACTCTCGGGTTCTTATGTATGCTGATGACATGAAACTTTGGTGCGTTTTACACAACGTCGAAGACGGTATAGGTCCAAGTAAACCTTGAGGCTTTGCATCTATGGTCCATGGAAAATCGCCTGTCTTTCAACACGTCCAACTTAAGGGATTACAGACGTTCATCTTCACAATGTTAGAATATATCACATCGGTGGTGGAACCTTAGCTACTGTCCATCAGGAGTGCGACAATGGTACGGCTGTTACACCAGACCTCTCCCTTAGTACTTACACTCCACTGGTGTTAAAGTAAGCCAATAACATACTAACACTGCCCAGTAGGGTTCTCGGGATTTCGTCAATAAGTAGTACCTTATGTACCTATAGCACACTAGTAAGACCACTGATGGAAATAAACATTCAGGCATGTACACCTCACTGGGCAAAAGACGTATCCGCTCGAGAGTCTACCCGGAAGAGGACCATTGAGAGGGATGAGGGTCGATTTTCCTTGTCGTATGAGGACCGTCCGTGAAAGCTAAAACTAGATCCCCTGGACCACAGATGTTTGAGATGCGACCTCATACTGACATACAGGATCCCATGCTTCCCAAACCACCCTAACAAAAGCCTTATTGTAGTCGTTGAAAGAGTATTTCGGGTGACAAAGATACAATGTTTTTATACTACGAAGTCATAGATAGACACAGCTTAGCCGTCCGAATCTGTTCGATATGGACTGTACTACCAGCGACAACATCTCTGGCATTGTCAGTCGATGTTTTTAAGAAGCGGTTAAACTAGATTATTCCATCGTCAGTTGGACAGAGATAACCCCATGTACGTCCGTTATTAATATTCCCTTTCTCTATCCTCATCGTTCTCCACACATTCCTGTCTCTTGTTAATCCATCCCTATAAAACAAATAGTAAAATCCCCCCAGTCGATTGTTTCCAGCTGCTTTGACATTCAACACATCTTATGGATTCTCATCAATTAATTGGAGCAGACGGACCACAATCTCACCGGAACTCCATAAGGCAGCGAACATTATGTATATTTCAACCCCACAAAATATCAGTGAAATAACACTAGGCCACAACTGACCTTATAGACACGCCCTCAATTGATATAAATCGACCTGATTGTTGCGAAAAACATTTTCTATCCGAATTACTTGAACATGTTTCCAAAAAGATATCTCGGCTGACGATCAACTTGAGAAAATGATTTTTCCGTTGTTTTACACGGTCATTTGCAAAATGGTAGCTTAAGCCACCAAGTTTCATTTCTCGAATAGCAAGGTGGGTCTAGGCGTGTTTTCTTATGTCGCTCATCGTTTTCAGTTTATGGCAAGAACAAAACAGACTGCACGTAAATCAACGGGAGGGAAGGCACCTAGGAAGCAGCTAGCAACGAAAGCTGCGCGAAAGTCTGCTCCGTCAACCGGTGGTGTTAAAAAGCCTCATCGTTACCGACCGGGAACCGTAGCTCTCCGTGAGATTAGAAGATACCAAAAATCAACAGAGCTGTTGATTAGGAAGCTTCCATTCCAGCGCTTGGTTCGCGAGATTGCACAGGATTTCAAGACTGATTTGCGTTTCCAAAGCGCTGCCGTCGGCGCCCTGCAAGAGGCCAGCGAGGCATACCTCGTTGGTCTGTTTGAAGATACCAATTTGTGTGCTATTCACGCAAAGCGCGTCACTATAATGCCAAAAGACATTCAACTCGCGAGACGCATACGCGGTGAGCGTGCTTGAGCACTATAAACTTCTCTATATAAACTTTGCATTTCGTCCATATTCTTACACATTGTATACTCCGGCAGCATTATTGATCGTTGTTTAAAATAAATCACGTACACTACGACTGTTTTATTCCGAAATATGTACACAGGTCGGGCAACAATTCATAGACACGGTTGAGGCCTTTGCATGTTTCGTGCACATTTTTTCTGAAAAGAAAGAAAGACAGGCGTGTCAGGTATTGGTATGTTTTTTTCAACAAGGAAATATATCGTCATCTCGTTCAAGCTCAAAGTGGATCACCGGCACTTTGGTTAATTTAACAAGGTGTCAGCCGCTATCGCGTGCTTTCTGTAATTAACGCCTGAGGGGCTGTCCCATCGACTACAGCAGACGGCGTAGGGGAGCGTGCAGTGACCTACTTCGATCAGTTGCACCGTGTTGAACTGGTGTTTGGGATGCTCAGGGAAAACTTATGCGGTAAGAGACCAAAGGTGTTTTACGCATGCTCCAACATAAGATATCTTAACGTCGACTGTTGAATACCGGTGTGCGAAGTGTAATGAAATTGTTGGAATTGTTGTGTGGACCCTAAGGGTTTGTGTTAGGCTGACATCCCCACCCGTCTGAACTACGGAACGCACGCAGAGTCGCTTTGCATATCGCCTGATCGATCGTCGGTTGCATCAATCCCGTTCATTTTATTGCGGCTTGCTTTAAGGGAATCGTAAGCAATGGAAATTCATGGGGTCAACATGTAAACACCTGGTATCGACAAAGGTGTCGCTTGTTGATCGACTGAAAATCGTACCAAAAAGCTAATCGTTTTTACGTGACTGAATTAATGACGGGGCTGTCGGATGTTAACCCAACGGTCTGCAGGCAAAACCTATGCGACTACAGATACTCGACAAATATTTTGTTAACAAATGTTGGTTGTTTTAAGTGACCCAGTAAGGTTACCGCATCATCTTGTACCGCTCAGGCCACCAGTTACGATAATTCTGAAACCAGGACGTTTTTGAGCGACCGTAAGCAACCTACGGGTATTGTCCGCCGAACGGTCTAGAACACCAGTCCCAAGCAGCACACAGCCCCATTTTTAATGTGACAAAATGGGGGGCTTTCCTGGGGCAAATTGGGGCTTTGTAAATAGGTTGGTTTTTCAGGACAAATACATGACATTATCCCATGCTACGTACTTATGGCGATTTCTTTATTTCTGTTGTTGATGTTGGTGCCTATATGTTAACATGTGTCATTTTTCTGTTCTGTGGTAATGCATCACTCTCACATAACTGAGTTCCGTGTAGGTTGACAAATGCCGGTAGATTGTCGTGATCTGTTATTTGTTGTCATCATGTCATTGAGCAATGTTGATTACATCAAAGAGAAGAAATGATCGCCGGTCGGTGTCAGCCATTTACCGAAAATGCAGTACCCCCAAAAGCCCTCCTGGGTCCCCTAAAGGGATCATATGGGGCGTACTATTTGAGAGTGCGACGCAGATTATAATGTCCGTCGATGTAGTTCAACCGAGTAACAGCGAGCATTTTGCGGCAACAACAGACCGAGGATTTGTTAAGCAGACGCGTCCGATGCGCAAGCCACAGCCCATTTTGCCCCGACCCACATGCACGCCACTGACCCCTTCCACATGGAACGGTTCGGGACAGGTCCACTCGAAGATGCACGACACGAATTTGTAACACGTGCCTATCTCTTGCAGTAATGTACTGTGACAGACTGCGCGGGCACCTGAGGTATGGAGCACTGTTGTAATCTGTAAAGATGCACAGGGAGCCTGAAACGTCGCAAATGGTTTGAGTGCTACGGTTTGATACGGTATTTACGTCTTCTGAGCGCAAGATGTTACGAGAATGGGAACACCGTGTTCAGCGACAGTGTTCGTCGTAGCGTCTTCGGGGTGGACAGGCCCTGCTGACCGTTGAGCATACTGATTTTGCTTTACCGGCTTCTTCGGCTCAGACATCCTGCGGATGCCAGCTCGCTACGCCATACCTTGATTTCGAGTGATGGATTACGCTAAAAGCGGGAATTTGGGTTCGGATTGCAAAAGCTTTGACGCTGAAGACTGATAAGATTAGGGTCCGAAAGGCCTTGTTTACCACCGCAATATACAATGGCATTCGTGTTGTAAATCTGTGTGAGTACATCTATGTTGAATGTTCGGATTTGGGCGTAGTTGTTATCAGCAGCTAGATTTTTTCGCTCCTCTTTTTCGCCCAGCAAGAGATTGCTCTTTTCTTCATAGTCGTATGACAGTTAGACACAAGCGCAAAACGTCTCACTATCGTTGATGGTAACTTTACATCTGCCCCAAGGACCTACACTATTTCTGCTCGTGACAGGCGTGATATTTTTAGATACGTTTTTGTATGCACTTGAGAGAATATCTAACTTACATCCATGCAAGGAACTTCGGATTGCATATCACGATCGCTGCACACAGTTTTGTATAGATTACTTAAGGCAGTGACGAACTCTGTCCGCTGATGATCTAAACGGGTGGGTACTCTTTGGGATCGTAGATAATTCACCGCTTATTATCTGTAGAGTACGACCTGCAAAACAACAGGATACGGGGTTTTCTTGAGGAACCCTACCTAGAGCCAATGACTCATCTGACAGTGAGGGACTTACATAGCCCGAGGGCGCATTAAATAAGACACGTCTGATCCCGAACACTGCTACGTGCAGTGGATGTGTTCGAACCCTCATCAGACACCTGTGTAATACCAGATGTTTTCTGGCCGTACTGAATGATACGCCGGCGGTCACGGTCAACCCAAGGGTCGGAGTGCTGTTTGTTTGAGGGTACTTTTTCTAACCCGCTTATTCCTGATACGGAAGACAGCAGTGCCGAGCATATAAAAATAGTTTTGTTGTATGTCCACAGGTTCCTGCATCCCTACGTCAGCACTCCTAAGCGGTCAGTAACATACAGTCGTATGAATTGACTTGCTTTTCGTCTGACTACTTTCCTTTAGCCTGTCTGACAAGGTTACACCTGGAAGGATCGAAGTGCTAGTCGGCATAGCCCGCCGGGTCAAAACAGTACACAAGTCCCTCCACCACGTCAAGAAAGCGAAATAGGTCCTTTGAGTCAATCTCCTTACGCGGTATAAACGACCAGGAAGTTATCGGTCTCCTGACATCGTTCATCCATCACAACCTTCTCCTGCTTTGCCCCACAAGTTTCCCGCCTTCCATGTGCCTTCGGGCGACAATTTTTTTTTTATAAGATTAAGACACTTGGTAAACATTGGCGCATTTAATGTCCATACTCATGGACAAGTGAGTCAGCATACTGCTCTGGCAAGTACTCTCTCGAATCTGAAGCTTGATGTACTGTGTCAGAGACGCCAGTCTACGATTCTAGCGCTTGACTTCATTTCTAGATAATCGTCGACCCAAGCGTTTCTCTCTTAGGGTTTCTGGTGACGCCGAGGCTGAATCTCGTGGTCAAGTTGGAGTGGGAATCGCACTGAGTTCCAGAGCAGAACAATGCTTGCTCAACTGGATCCCAGTGAAAAGTGGTTTATGCACTGTCGGACTCAATACATCGGTTAAAGTCTGTCGATGCAAACCAGGAAAGCGTTGTGTATTCGTTATATCGGCGTATGCTCCAACGGACAGCTGTTCAGATGCTACCATGGATGCGTTCTACGACTCTCTCGTTGACTTTCTAAGGCAGACTAAACACTCAGACATAATCGTACTGGCAGGCGATTTGAATGTTCAACTTGGTCATCTTTCTTCAGAGGAGAAGCGGGTGGGAAGTATGTTTGATGTCCGGTCACAGCACACTGACAATGGCGAGACTATTGCAACGATGTGCATCCCACGGTCTCTGTATTTCGAGCACCGCATCCTAATACAAGAAGAGGCACCGTTACATGGAGACCTCCATGTACCTCTCAGCGGTGGACTCATATGGCACTACTCCGTTAAGGACTTGTGCCGTTTGGAGCAACCATTTGAATTCGAACCATGCTGTTGTGCGTGCCCGTTTTGTTTTGTTACTTGTTTAAGGGCTATACGCTCGTAAATACGATATACTTAACTGACACTCGAACGAAGAGAGTGTAAAAAACGCTTACTAGGAGGCACTGGTGAACAAATTACCCATTTCGAATCAGATGGTGAATCTTAACGAACACTGAGTGCAGATCGCATCAGCCATAAAAGCATGCTGGGAGGAGATATGTTCGAATAAAGATGTGAATTTGCGACAGAACTGCATTTCTGTCACGCCAATGAACCTCATGAACAAGCCCGATTCCACCCGGTTCTGAATATGATGACGACCATCGAGAACTTAGACGCAATCTAACCAAAATCTTACACAAAGAATATGATTGTCAAGGGTGTCCGATTTCCCCCTCCCTGTTCAATTTTGTCACAGACGATATTTTGGGAGGCGCACTCGTGGAATCCAGTGAGCTGAGCTTGGTGTCGAACTTTTTCCTGACACCAGGTTGACATTGTTTTGCTTGGCTCCTCTGCCGAAGACAGGCATACCATGCTTAACAGAATGGATGAGCGATCGGGCTGGTTTGTATGGAATGCGCTTCCCACCTTCAAAGCAAGGGCATTCTCACTCCTATTTTCTTCACTGCAGATAATCCGCTTGAGATTGTGGACACTTTCACATACTTGGGTAGCACTATCTCGTCAGCTTGCAGTAATTGCTGATGAGATATCAGCCAGCACAACAAATACACGAGTTATCTGCGTCATATGTGGCGCCTAAAGCCGTTCGGTTGTCGCTGAAGAGAATGGTATAGTTAGTTTGTGCCCTGTTTTGCTCTATGGTTCAGAAACGGGATCTGTTCGCAACGAAGAAGGAAAAGATTTAGTGTGTCTTACCATGGTTGTCTCCGCCAATTAACCCATCACGTGAACTGATCGCATAAGCAGTCCGGCTGTTCACTGACGCGTATTTCAAAACGCTCCAGATGCGCCATTACTTGGTCAATTGATCACGTTGTACAGCCTGCGATGTTTGGGTCACATACTCTGTATGCTGTCTGATCGGGCACTATGTACCGAGACAACCAACAGTTGGGTAAAACCGCTTGGTGGTCTAGCAACAACGTGATTACGAAATATGAAGACCCTGACTGCTTCACTGGACGAAGTGGGTATGTGTCGCATGTCTTGCCGGGGTCCTCGTGCATATTCAAACCGCTGGTTGGGAACGCCATCTGAGATGGCAGTGTGCCGGGTTCAACGGTGTACCTGCATCCGTACCATTTCAAGTTTTTCCACTTAGTCTTCTTCTAATAATTTCCAACCTTCACAGTAACTTTTTCTTCTAGGATATTCCACGTCACTGTTGAGATGAACGGCGCCCCGAGCCACAGTACCTTCTGGTCAGGCTCATGGCTGTTATGATGGTGACCTCTAGAGTGCCGCATGGTTTAGGTCGGTATTCAAAGTGAAAATCTCACTGGGTCATCCTCGAGAAGAGCGTCGGGTAATTTTTACATTGTATACTGTATTCGCCTTTACGTGCTCTGTCGATATCCGACTCCCAAGATGACGTTTCCGGCCAGTGATCAACGCGATTTGTGGTTTCATCATAGGGATGCAGCGCTACACAACACGTCTAATCCGGAATTGCTCGCGTACTAGTTTTTCTTTATGGTGATAGGTCGAGGTGACCGATTGAGTGGCTTTTGAGGTCACTCGAACCGACGCCGTTAGATATTTTTTTATGAGGTTACGTTAGGTCTTCAGTGAATGCTAGATGATTGAATATTAACTAACTGAAAGCAAACGTTATTGAAAAATACAAACAGATACCACAGGCATTCTCCACGAAAACAGAAGAGGCGCCATCGAAAAGAACGTCGTTATGCAAACAACTCAGCGCGCGCTCATTCGCACACCTCGTTTGGAGTTCATTAGATTGACAGCATGAAAGTATTCTTTTTTTGAGCTGTTCTATTTTAATTCGGTTGATCTACCAACTTTTAAACTCTGAACATGTCAACGGTTAGAAGGCCCTACCAAATAGTTAGATCGAGTGATCTTAGCGGTCATTCAGGGAGTCCACCAGTGCGATAAGAACTTATCCTCCAGATAGTCTCGGATTAGGCTTGCGTTGTACGTCTGAAACCGCAATGAGCACCAGTTGCTGGGAGCTCATTTCTGAGAGTTGTATATCGATTAAGTGTATGTTGGTATGCGATGTCTGGAGCAAGCGTAATACATTTTACGAAAGCACGGACGTGTGTCAAAAGTCGTTCCGTAAGTCCACCTCAGACATTGGCACCTGTGCGCTATGTAGCTTTCTAAAAGCTCATGGATTTTCCACAAGCCAAACAACTTCGTATTATTTTCGTTTGCACAAAATATAACCTCATCGGTAAGCAGTCTGCCACGCTTCCAGGTGCTCCAGACACCACGTACAATGTTCCGTATGTCGTTGGAGATTATGCATTTTTTCAGGACTGCGCAAAAAAGATGGCGATGCATTGTATCTTCATGCCGGCAGTGTGCTTTGGGTCGAAATCCGCACCATTTTCAAAATATCAACTGTCGATGTTCTGAGAGTTCTTAACGCACTTCCGTAAAACTAGCCGCGCGATGGCAATCCGTTTATTTTAACTCATTGGATAGGTTAGCTGCCCTCACGCGATTGCACTTAACTCCGAAAAAATAGTCAGATAGGGTCTGTATGATCGATGTTACAACGAGACTGGACCTTGGCGCGGTATGACGGCTTGCGCATCTCGATGACCTACTGGGCTAAACTGGACGGTGACCACCACACCGACAGTCACCTATGCCAACAGACCAATAGGTAGAGGTTTGACAAACAGTCTCCTGGTCCTCCAGATTGGGGGTTAGAAGATTGGCATCTTTTTCCGGAGTAAGTACCAGTTCTGGTAGACTGCCCCCTACCCACTGCCTTGCGGTGCAGGTTTTTGAGCCAAAGGCTTTGGTTGAGAACCGTAATCGTTCTCTTGTCTAGGTCTGGGTGACCTGGCTGTATCTTAGCCCACATACAACCATGAATACTCACAACAATCGTGATCCCATACTCCATCGGCCATCTCGTAGTATAAACAAGGTCACCGTATCTGTTGGATTTATTAGGGTGGATAGGCGAAAATATGCTACTGCCGACCCTTCCCCCAGTGCTCTGTCAACTTTAGCTCTCAGGTCCCCCCGATCCCCATTTCTGGTGATCACTCTGCAGGTCCCACAAGAGATATAGCTATTCATAGCAACAATGTGTCGGTAAGTCCCATCACTCAGTATTCTCTCGTCCCTTGTTTAGACCTCGAATACGAATTAATATAGCTGCCTTAAACATTCGCACTCTTAAATAGATACGTCAGCAGGCGGCTCTCGCACGAACGTTAGACTCTGTATGTCGGTGTCTTCTGTATCTCGGAGACTAGAATACATGACAATAGTCAACGTATGGAACTAACAGCACCTACAGTGTCCACTCGATACTGGTTTATACACTTCGGGTGATTCCACGATCGCCCTTACCGGTCACGCTGGCGTAGGCATAGTCCTCAACACGAAGGTCACAACCGTATTGGTAGGTTAGATTCCTGTTAACGGTAGACTTTTTGCCGTCCGATTGGCAGGTTCAATTAAGACCGGCTCTAGACACGAAACTTTCGGAAATCTCTACTGTCTGCTTACGCTCCAACTGCTTGCAGTGGCGTCGACGTGAACGATATCTTTCATTCGGATTTGGCCGCTCCCCTTCGGTCGACACATGGTTCTAATATAGTCGTTCTGGCCGGAGATATGAACGCCCAAGTCGGCTGCCTTGGTGAGGCCGAGTCTGGTTTAGGTGGAGGACTTGGGATACCATCACATCGTTCAGATAACGGCAGACGATTGTTGCAGCTGTGCGCTGAGCATAAACGTTATGGTTTTGTTTTTACTTTTGCTGGACAACGACCCCACCGACAGGAACGACTGGCTGTTGAGAAACTGGCTATACCGTCGGTAAAGCATAAGTACTGCTGTATGACAGGCATTTTCGTTGAGTACTATATTACCCACAGGCGACATTCAGGAATAAAAAGGCAAGCTCCGAACGCTAGGGAGACAAGAAAGGACTATCGGAATAGTGTGTACGCGCTATGGCAGAAGCTCCACCGAGGCGAATGACAGCGTACTGTCACCCGATGTATGTGAATGCTTGTCTGACGTGCAAATGAGAGTACGCGTTTGTAGTTTGATTTTTGACATAACCTTTACGGGAGTTTGCGCAATAAACGAATTCTCAGGCCAAGCGTCTTTTGCAGTCACAACAGTATCAAACCAGGTTAGAAAGCAGCTGCCTTAGTAGTTCTCACTCCGAAGATCGTAATAGCTGTTAGATTCAAATATCACAGGCAATTTATGAAGTCGGTGCTGTAGCATGCGACACCGGGGTTCGCGGGTCGAACAAACATTGGATCTCAGACATATCCCTGGGGTTGTTAGAAGCTAGATCGAACATTCCTCGTGGCAGTTCATATGACAAGTCTAGAAGAGATATCCGTAGGAAGCTGAAACAGTCTAAAGGCTGATCGTGAGGTTTGGTTAGTGGAAAAAGTTATGGAAATGGAAACCACCTTTGCCTCAGGGAACACCGGCAAACTATTCAAGCTGATCCGTGCTACTGGTCCCAGACGACCGTCTGTCAGTGAAACTATCATTGAGACGGATGGCACACTAATTTATAACAATTCTAGAAGGTTGGAGCGCTGGGCTGAACACTATGAGGGTCAACTTAGCTAGCCTCCCGCTTCGATCGTGCTGTTTCCACAAACTTCTGATGTAACGCCCTGGTCGGTAGATTTGGAACCACCAACTGAGACTGGGGTTCGCAATTGCGTCTCGGCTCTCGATCGTAATAAGGCTGCTGGTCCAGATGATCTAGTGTCAGTACTTTTTATAGAAGGTAGAGAGATGTCAGTTGAGGCCTTGACTTGGCTGTTTCAACTTGTGTGGATGACGGAGACCATCTCTCCGTGCTCGGGTCACTCGATGATAATTCCTATATTCAACGAAGTTACCACGGGCTTTTGCGAAAACACTAGAGGAATTAGCTTGAATTCGGTCATTACTAGGGTTTTGGTATCCATCATAATTCGTTGACTCACTGCAGTTCGAGAGGCAAACATTAGGGAAGAACAGACAAGGTTTCGTCTTGGGCGGGGAAGTACAGACCACATTTTTACTCTTCGTTAAATTTCGGAGCAGCGTCATGTGTACCGCCGGCCAACCATTGCCGCATTTCTCGACTATAAGGATGCATTTGTTTCGGTGGATCGACCCATACTTTTAGAGTTACTTAAACGCAATGATGTGCCGACCAAGTATGTGAACACACTACCGGCGTTCCATTCCTACACTTCAGCTCGGGTTAGGGGTTGTGGTGAAGTGTCTGACAGTTTTAGCACCAGGATCGGCGTGCGTCAAGACTGTCACTTTCACCAGTTTTGTTTAATTTGGTCACAGACGAAATACTGAAGGACTGTGCAGGATGCCGACGTGGACTTCCTACCCGGTGAAAGACTGACTGATCTTGACTATGTTGACGACAAGGTGTCGCTGTTTGACACTTTGAAAGTGGCACAAACAATGTTAGACGCTGTCTCGCGTTCTGCAGAATTCTTCCGGGTGCGATTTGTAACTTCAAAATACAAAGTGGTTCTGCACCATTGTTGTGATTACGTGGATCTATCGTTAGATAATGGAGTCATGGGGGTTGTTAGCCGGTTTGTGTGCTTGGAGGGGGGGCTGCATCAGCGGTGACGGAAGTGTAGGGAATGAAATAGTCGCACGTATCTCTAAGGCCAGGGCGGTATTCGCAAATCTGGGGACGTCTATGACGACAGAGAGGTATCTCTCTGATGCATAAAGGTCGCGTATATAAGGCGACAATGAGGGCTGTGTTACATATACGGCAGCGAAATTTGGTCGCTAAGGGTCGAGGACGTGAACCATCTTCCGGTATTTGACCACCGATGTCTGCGTTCAGTCGCTCGTATGAGATGGCACCAACGTGTAAGCAACAAGGAGGTCAGGAGACGGGTATTTGGTAGTGATTGCCAAACGAGTTCTTTTGTTCAGTCTTCACATTCCCACAGACCTAGATGTTTAAGTCATATACTAAGGATGCCAGCTAGTCATCTGCCACAGTGAGAACTCTTTGCCGACGCTGCGACCGATTGGCGTAATGTGCGAAGTGGACAAATGATGAGCTGTTGGAGAGAAATTAAATCGTTCACGAAGGGGTTGGTCATTGTAGGTCGGGTTCGTCTCCCGGACTGGGGCCCTCGCGACTCACAGGATCGGTGGCTGGAGACGCTAGATAAGGTGACGACTAATTGAATTCAGTGTAGTGGATGTTATCGTCGTTTGGCCGAGTTGTCTGTGAAGTGAGTGCATTTAGTGACGCGTGGCAGTGAAAACCATAAGGAAGCTGTTTTTCTGATAACGCCTTACTTCCACTTACAGCTTGGTTGTGTTCACAAGGTGTAGGCACCTTGATGTTGAATCTCTGAATATAAAGGTAGATATTATTTTTTAATGGTTATGCCCCTACCAGTCTTTCTTCTCCTCCCCTCCCTCACAGGGTTTACTTTTTTCTTCGTGGTTGTGTGACAGTTAGTCGTCAATATGAACCACTGGTTTATTGCAGTCTGATGATGGTATGCGTCAGTGTGAACAACAAGCCGGTAATTATGGATGAAAGCATAAGACAATCAAAAAATATAACATGATGTTTGCGTGCTACTGACTCCAGTTATCGTCAAAGGGGTGGACAGCCTGAGTATAAACAGTATCATACACGTTGGAATGGAACTCACAACCTGTGGATAAATTGGAATCATAATCTGCACAGTCATCTACTTAATCGCGGGGTCACGAAAAGGCACGTGAGGTACTTTGTTTAGCCGTTATTCACTTTTTTTCCGGAGGGCGAAATTCATCAGTGCGTAAAGTAACAAGGAAGGGTTGATAGAAAAACCAAACTCAACCCTTCACGGCCTATGGTGGAAGCTTGTCAGTTTGCGTGCTAACCACTATTGATTGAGTTCAGACTGAAAAAAATGAGTATAGAAGAAAGGAAAAATAAAACGGTGTTTGTGGCTATCGGTTAGGTGCAACCAACACCAGATAAAGCTTTTCTTAAAGTATGGAGGGCATGGCGGTATCCAGATCGCATATGTCACACGGCAGCGAACACCTTATAACTAGAAATGGCTAAAAGAATAGGCGCAATATGACTGGACCGGTTCGCTATTTTGAAGGTAATCAATAAACGCGCGCCGTTTTGATGAACTAAATTTTTCACTACTCCGGATGGGCGTTAACAAGTTGCCGATGAACATAAAGACGGGCAGGTGTGTTAGACGGCCGAAGATGGTTGCCAGAATATTACAGCCGACTCCACAGGTGCAGCTCAAAGCTCAAAATGATGATTAGTATGCGGTGAACATTATCCAAAATATGCATCAGATGTGCTGTTAGCCAGTCTCAAGAAGATCGCCCGTGATGGTGGAAAGATATGTTGGACAGTTGCGGACAGACTGGACCTTAACGCGGTGTAACTGTTTTCACTAAACTGGACGATGTGATGATCACGCTAACAGTCACTTGTACCGTAAGCACTGGGGGGCAGCCAAATGGCAGTCTAGTCTTTAGAATGAAACTGATCTCTTACATAAAAATCAATCTCGTTCAAGTCCACTTTTTGCATCGTGATGACCCAATGGTTTACCTGTCTAGATCTAAACGTCCTCTGAATGCCACAGCTAAAGAGAGCCGTAGCTTCCAGAAATACTGATTTCATACCGAACCATTCGTCGCGCAGTACAGACTGAGTTACATTATCTGCTACGTCCAGCAGGATGAATAGGCGAAAGTGGGTTGATGTTTTCTTCTCTCACTGCCCCCTTCCAACTTAGATGCTAGACCGTACCCATTTCTGTTAGTTATACAGATGCTAGAAGAGTCGGCCAAACTTGGCCCCAGTTTCTGGTGCTCACCGTCTGGTGTTCAGGTCATGAGTACTTTTGACGTTTTCCTACCTGAACATATAGGTCAGCAGGCCGGTTGCACTCAAACACCAATTGGAAGCCGATGTCTGCTGCACTCCAGGCGTTACACACCAAAACATTAGTTAACGTATAGAATTAACGGCACCCATGTGTAGTGAAAATTGATTGAAGCACCGATGGCACCTTAGATAGCCACCCGGCTACCACCGGGTTGGAAAAGATAATCTGATGGATGCATCAGTAAATTGAAGTCCCGTTAGCAGTAGGTTTTGTGTCGTTCGTTCGGACAAGCCCTAGATGTCAGGTTCTTGCAATTTCTATGGCATATGTTCATGTCCTAACTGTTCAGAATTAATTTTACCCGGGTAAAGTCATTTTTGTATATATGATTACTCACCTCGGTCGATTAGGTGACATTCAGTCTCGTTTAGTTGGCAAATTTGGTTGGCGTCACATCGCCTATGCAAAGACAAGCGACGTTATACTTTGCCGGTGTAAGCTTTAAAAGTAGCGTGCGTGCTCATTCCATTTGGCACCCGATCCCGGGTGAACTAAGTAGTTGTTGGTTACAGGTGATAAGGAGCAATTGAGAACTGCTAATGCTATAAGAGCTGGCGCGCGTAGCTTCCATCTGTCCACTACCGCTTCAATCTTAATCCTACCCAGTTGGTGACAGCAGCTGCTGATTATCGATAAGCCGTTCATATCCATGGTGGGGGGTTTACCAAACTAACTTACAGTACGGGCCTAACAGCGCAAGCCTTGTAACCATCACAGGCCTGAGTCTTATAATTTACCTGAACAGCAGGCAGTATAATTCGCGGCCAAGGACATCGTGTGAACTCGAATTTGACGGCTTATAGATGTCAAACGAAATGCTCCGTAAAGCAGTTAACCCACACATTACTAAAATCATTATCATCAAAGACAACTTGTATACTGTGGCTGCAAAGCGCATTCCGAAGTATTTAGCTGGGTGCGAGATACGGTCTAGCATTGTACTCGCTGTTTGGCAATCGTCGAATAACATATTATCGTCAGCATAATCAAGTCAGTCAATCTTCCATCAGGTAGAATGTCAACGCCGTTATCTTGTGAGTGCCGCAGACAATCCTCCATTATTTCGTCTACGACAAATTTGAACAAAAATATTGAAAAGGGACCTCCTTGTTGTGGGCCAAAACTGTCAAACAGTTCATCGGAGTAAAGCACCGACAGTATGCTCACATACTTGTTCAATACGCCTATGGGTTTTGATGACTCTGAAAGTATAGATCTACCCATTGAATAGGACGCACCCTTATAGTCGTGGAAAACGTATGACGCTGCTCCAGAATTTAGCAAAAGATAAAAATCCGGTCAATACATTATAAGATACTCGCACCAAATCTGGCACGAATGAAGTGGAACAGTTTGGGCGTCGTGTTAATGTGATTTTGAGTACAACAATCCCGAAGAAGGCCACCCAATGAGTATTACAACTGGCTCGTAACGTTGTGTTCTTCTCAATCGATTTACTGATCAATAGAGCCTTGCCCAAAACGAAACCCTGCCTGTTCTTTCATAGTGTCTGCCTCGAGCGGCAATGGACCGACAAAGTACAATGGATATCAGAAATCTAACTATGACTGGGGTCAGGTTAATTCTCCCATGGTTTTGATAAGAGGTCCGAACACCCTTCTTGAATATTGGAACTATTACCGGGAGAACCCAGCACACAGTGATGTGTTCTGTTGTCCACACTAGTTGAAATAACTATTAATAAGCTCACGCATGTTCAGATTCATGATTCACCAATACTTACCGTGCCCACTGTCACTTCGGAGAACTAGCTCCATGCGAGATAGGGAGATGAGCACTGCGTGACCTGATCAAGATCCATACTCTGAAATAAACGCACTGATGCGTCTGTGGAGAAGTAAAGATAAACAGCCAATAACGTGGCTTCCCGAATAGGAAGCATGTTGCTAATCTGACTTTGCAGATTGTTGGAAACAGTAGACCACGCAGCAGAGTTGAGTCAGAGTGTAGTTTAAGCTCTAGATCAGTGGCATTCGAATCTGTTTACTATAATACCCGAGTATATGGCTACTAACTGATATGGACAAGCCTTGCGCCTGTGTTAATCGTCGATCCAGCTAACGCGCTCTACCAGAACAGTCGGGCTAACAACCAGGCGATTAAATTCTAAGGATGTGCACTTGGCTAACAATGCTACTCAAAGGGGAACAAGTGTGTATTGTGTTCGGTCAACAACGAACTATACGATTCACACCAAGCACAGTAACAGACGTATCGTAACCTTGAATTCAAATGCGAAAAAACAACACGTGTCTAAAACGAAAAGGAAAATGGTGAGCTACATAAAATAACCGGTGAATATTCCGTCTTCGACCTTCGAGACTACGGACGCTATACTAGGTGACGTATTGCATGCACCGGAGCCGCCACGCTAACCATTATCAATATTCGTAACTGCGAAGTTATATATATATATATATATATATATATATATATATATATTCATTGTTCTCTTCTAATGGGTACCCCAGCAGTTTCATAAAGGCATCTATCAGGGGTTTCACAAGAACTGAACGTACAGAACCCAAAACACG
>LUCH01002480.1:31069-41151 GCA_013368495.1 Paragonimus heterotremus
TAGACAGCCACTACATCAGCATCGTTGACACTGGAACGAAAAACGAGCGAAGACAGACAGACAGGCGAACACGGTGAACAGCAAAGCAATCACATTCCAACACATTTACTTGTCCGATAACGGATCCTAGTGTGGATTTGAAACGTCACAATAAATCGTTCACTACTCAATGTTTGCCCATTCTAATACTTCATATATATATATATATATATATATATATATATATATATATATATATATGCATATAATCATTTTCAGTTTCCAGCCGTTGGTTCTGACAATGGGAAGTAGCACACGATATGGCAGTATTAACGAATAACTCCGTACAGATGGAATTTTACGGTGCATATGTTCTATGCAAGCAGATTTGACAGACAAATACAATCGGCTCTGTAACAAAATTAACGTACATTGTTTATTTGTTGGCTTGTACACTATCTCTGTTCTTTACAAGGTCGATTACCAATCACAACGGAATTATCATCTGAACAATCTGAGAGAAAGCAATCAGCGACATTGTGGTTTATCACCCGGAACATTCAAAAGGAATGTGAACGTATAAACTCCACAGGTACCCAAACCGAGGATATAAAGTTCACCGCATGGACAGTTTGACATACACATGGGATGATATCCAGTTAATTAATGCAATAAGTTTTGTTAAAATGTCTACGACTTAGGAGGCTTGATTTCATCTATTTTCTCCACATTTAAATCGAATCCACATGAAACTGCGCTGACGAACACATGATGCGTGAAAAGTAATCGAATAACGTTACGGCCCATACCGATGGGGAATTGAGAAACGTGATAGAATGAGATAGGATGGAATGGGATAGAACGGGATGAGATGGAAAAAAAAGAAATTACCTCATTTCAGACGAAGCCACTGCAGTGATAGCTTGTTTGCACTTGCCAAAGATGGACCGACAGTCCTGTTCCATCTCAACACTCATCCAAGTTTCGTTATCTGCGTCTGCACGACTATACAAAAGCGGTCCAACGATGTAGGGTGCATCTCTGTGAAAAAATGTAGTGGAATGGACTCACGTTTAGAAAAATGCATAAGATGGAGGCAGTGACGGTGATCACCCTACGTGCCAAGTACGGAATTAAGTTGACAGCCTGAATGTTATTTAGACAATACTCTCACTTCTGCTCTTGGAACAGACAAACGCAGCCCGCAATCCATGGTCGTTCGTTTGTAAATAGGAAAGTGCGTTCTGGACGAGGTCATTAGTTTGATTTGTTTTAATACCCGATAACCTCTGGTTGTCCATGGCATGTCAACATCTGATAAACGGTGTGAAGAACTATTTCTTCAATTCACTCTCTTCGACTTCATAATCTATGAAACAGCAAAAGCTCTCGTGATCACGTTTTGTCATTGGGAAATCGGACCAAAGTGGAGTTACTGAGCGAACTGCGTGGATGATAAAACAGGGCATAGCAATAGTGGATCCTTGACCAGATTAGAACTGTCAACATGTCCGGACAGCACGCTCGCAGTCTCTGAAATTGTTCCGCGTTTGGATATCAGATTACGTTGTCTCGAAAGCTTCCCTGATATTATCCTACATCTACAGAACGGACTACAGTGACAAACAAGTCGGAAACAAAAACATCATACCACAGTTCCAACACGTTGTGAGAGCCTACACTAAAAGGCTTTCTAATCGACTCGGCTCAACGAATTCTGACTGTACACCATCGGGTAGTGGCTGCGCACACGCTATCTGAGTACCATGGTTCTGTCACTCCAGCGTTCTCCGGCCACCGTGGCCGACTAGTGGTCGCGGACTCAACCCGATTTGTAAGGCTGTCAGTGATAGGATCCTAATGTGATATTTTCCTCTCAACTATTTAACCCACTTTGTAGATGTGAAGCAATATCACGGAGACTCTTCAGTGCACGCAAAAGTGATGCCGGGATGTTCAAGTGCCAGTCGAACATATGGAGAAGTATAGTGATTCCACAAACTTCTTGGCGTGATTAGCCTCATTAAACTCAATGACAAGGAAGTTGCATAAAAAACTCCGCGGACTTAGGTAGCTTGCGTCAAAGTTTGATACATGAACCCCCAAAAGTGGAGTCTCGGCAGTCAATGATGTGCAAACAGTGACAAAAGGGTTCACACTATTGTGCACTCAATCGCCGAATCCAGTTCAGCGAAGTAGATTCAGGATTACTTAGGACTCCGGTGGAGTAAGGGATCAGTGACTAACTGCACTTTCGGGTGGGAACATGCGGAAACCTACATGTCAATCTTTTTAAATGATAGGATAGAGAGTGGGAGTAACTTGGCAACAGAGTGAGACTGTTAACCGTATGGATTTTGTCAGTAAACTTCGTGAATGCTTTTAAATGGGATTCATTAATAACGTTGATGAAATGTGTGTCTGTAGCAGGACGACATCAGACCAAAAATACTGTAGATCTGTTTAGAAGTTTGGAGTATTTCAAAGTGCCAAGGGAACAACACAGCGGACAGGCGTCAGTAAATCTGCAAATGAGATGACAAACTGTGAAAAAACAACTTATATAGAAAGATCGGTGCGTATTTTGCCATAACGTAATTCCTAAGTGGTTGAATAACTGTTTGAGACTGGATACTCTGAATATGTATTATCATGTTGCTGATAACGACTACTGTTAAAAAGTGAAAAAAACATCCTCACACATATCTTGAGGTATTCACAGACAGGTGACGATCAACTGACTAACTGTTCAAGACCGTCTTGAGCTGGAAGTGTTGGAAAGAGATGTCTCAAAAACGAAATCATTGACATGCTTGAGCAGCGCAGTCGTTTCTGGTGATGAGTGATAACAGAAAAGGTGACAAAACAACTCATCAAGGTATATAAGGGTTGGTTGTCGGGTAGGAGGATACAACGTTGTTGAGGCACGTGCACTGTGCTCTGTTGACGAAACAATCACCCAGTAGGTTGATTACATTCGACTGGATACGGCAACCCTGTAAAAGTTGATACAATTGACATCGTGCCTTCCTGTTTGTTAATCTACGCCCATTCCGAGGGGTCTATTCATACCTAACTTATTTGAAGCCGGAGAGTAATGGACGAAAGCCGCTGATGAGAATAAGTGAGCAGATGTTATCTTTCCGGATTTCTCCAAAGCCTTGGATAGAGTCAACCACATAATTCTGTGTACAAAGCCCCCACTAGTGTGTTATCCATTGTACTTTATTTATATGGCTCACAGAATATCTGAAAAATCAGTATTTTAGTGTGAAGGTTGATTGCACATTCGCTGATTGGTATTCTGCAACTGAAGGTGTACCCTGGGTTTCCATTCCAAGCCTGCTATTTTTTTTGCTATTTGTCCTTGTGGTACTGCAGCTAGTAACTTCACAGGTAACGTTATGTACAGGCAAGACGAAAATATAGCTGGTAGTAGAAGACAGTAATGAGAGAATGGTGATCCTGATAGTTTGCATCGCCGGGCCACAGTTCACTTGCTTCCATTTAACTCCTCTAAAGATAGACGCTGATGCACACTGGTCACTCCTCGCGCGCTGTTTACGTTTCAGGAAGTGAAAAGCTGGGTATCACTGTCCTTAAGCGAGATTTAAGGACGACTGTTTCAGACCTCAGCCTGTTTTCTGACTGCGTCTCTCTGACGAAGAAAACTAACATTACTCCCGAGACACCAGCTAAGCTGTTTGGGATCACCCACTTAGAGACCTTTCCTGGGTATGACGTCACCTTGGATTAAAAATTCAAGCTTGTTGATCACTCCCTATGAATGACTTTCATTTAATCAGAAGAGTACAGTGTAAGAGAACAAAGTCTGTTCTATCACTTCCTTCACAGTCTTACGCAGAAGGGATCAATTCTCCATGTAGTGCAAAGCTACCCGAACCCATCAGGTCACTTTACAAAGTGGAGTGGAGAATTTCTGTCAAGTTGGCGCGCACGAATTTTGTCATGCTTTTCTGTCACAACTCTTTGGCCGAAGTGTCGGCGACCTGCTTTGCTCTCACGTTAACTTTTACCTCACAAACCCATTTGTCTCGTCTCCCCGTAATCTGTCAAATAGCTCTTTGCTTGGTGACCCTCCAATCCCGTTTCGTGCATACCAGAGAATTACCTCATTTGCCGCTCGCGAATTATAGTGTGCAAACCACCAAGGTTCTTTTACCTGAAGGACACAAGCCCTTACTCGTCCCCCCGGACACTATTTAAGCTTACCACTTTCGATGTCCTAACACTTATGCAAACAGGTCAACATGTACTTTGTAGACCCTCGCCATCGATGTCTGTTGTCTTGCTGGAACATGACTCCAGGATTTTAGCCCAGTCAGTCGCTTCACCATGCAGGTACAATGTGCGCTTGTCTGGAGATCTTACGACTCAAGCCACTGGCCAAGCTGACGTTGGAATTGTCCTATGCGCACAGGTAGAGACGGCGCTGCTTGATTGGATTCCCGTCATCAGCCGCTTTTGCGCTGTCAGACTGGAAGGCACGGTTAAAGCATCGAGAGGCGCCCATTACAAAAGCTATCTGTTTGTTGTTGCGGCATATAACCCCACAAACTGTAGTCCAGACGCAGTTGAAAATGATTTTTCACCAGTTCACTAACCTTTTAAACACTGCGCGACGCACAAACATTACAGTAGTGGCTGGAGGCAGATTAGGCGTTGACGAGCGTGACTTGGGTGACCCGCACTCTTACCGTACCCATCGAACAGACGACTGTGAAAGCTTGTTGCAGCTTTGTGCCGATTGTCGCGTGCTGGGCTACTGAATCGAGAAAACCAGAAAAAACGGTAGCACTAAGCACTCTCGACTTATGGGAAAAAACAGCACCTTCTTCATAGAGGAACGACAGTATATACGATTGCTGTTGGGCGACGGGCGTCCTTGCGTTTTGATTGGTCAGTTCGTTGTTACGTTCCACGACCTCGCGTCCGGGGGCTCAGCCGTTTGAATCTGACAGGCATTTAAACAGCAGCTGATCGCTGTTTTTGGTTAATTGGCGCCGGTTGGCCGAAATCCCGCCGGTAGCAAATTGTACGTGAACTCTGATTGGTTGGAGTGTTATGTTTATCGTTTAACAGAATGATAAAACGGTTTATTACAGCATCGGCAAGTACAAAGTAGTCATTCTAACCTGAGGCAAGGAAGTATGTACGATTAATTCTCACGGTCGATAAGATGGCCAATCCAAATGGCTATCGATCGATCGATCGATAGACAGGCAAGCAGCGTGTGTGGAACGGCCGATGATGAAACACGCGGACGCATCTCTTCCTTCGTTAATTGGGGCCATCCGACCTGAGAACGGTCCACCCGATGACGCTGAGATCGCCGCAGAGGTAAGTTGGCAGGGGGCGTCGGCTCAACCGTGGATGCGTCATGTGATTCAGGGAGTGGGGATATCGGAGACTCGACATTTCCTGGGCTTGATGTCTGCGGGCGCACATGATCTAGACGGAGTCCCACCGTGCGTCTGTCTGAGCCTGTATCATCTGTCCGTTAGCACTTGTGACAGTAGCCGGTTGCCATGTGTTTGCAGTAAATAGACGAACAAGAACAGGAACAGAATCGAACGCGCGTCTGCTTTTAGTATGCATATTTTTTTAGTAATTCCTGTTTGGCGACTTTTGATTAGAGACTCGTGGAGTAAGTCCAGCCGAGTACGGAGACGACGAACAAACATGAGCTCGGCGGGACTGCTGCCGATGTTTTTGTTTACAAGATTCCGATAAGCAAATACAGCACGATCCAGACGCACGCGCAGAGGGGCATTCGGTTGTTTCTTCAACATATTCTTCACTGTCTTCACAACACAGTCAGTCAGGCCGTTCGAAGTGGGATGATAAAGTTCTGTCGTAATGTGCTTAATTCCATTCTAAGTAATGAGGTCTGCAAATTCAGCGTTTTTAAACACAGAACCGTTATCGGTCACAATAGGTTTTGGTAAATCAAATGTAATGAGGGTTGTACGTAACTTTATTACTGTACTACTCGTTGTTATCGTTGGGAGAATGTGAGCATCAATCTATTTGAAATGGGCATCCATGATCAGTAAAATCATTTGACCTTCAAACGTACTAAAGAAGTCCAAATGGATTCGCTTCTATGGTGTTTCTGGCCATATTCACGGGTGTAGCAGTACCTTGAGGGGCTGCATTCCGGTTTTCTTGGCTTAGTGCACATGACAACCACTGAGGTAATGTAATTATCCAGTGTGGGTCATCAAAAGTTAAAACGGGATAACAATTCCATTTTTGCAGTGTCTGGGTGAGGATCATGGAGTTCATCAAGAATAGATGTTCGCCGTCTCTTCGGAATAACCACACGTGCTCCCCAAAGCATAAATCCATTTTGAAGACTTAATTCGGTCATTCTCCATCGGAAAGGTACAAGTTCGTTAGATGTCAGTCCTGGTGGTTCTACTTCCACGTACCGTTTGACTAAAGCTAGCACGGTGTTTTTGTCAGTTTCTCGTCGTATATCCGTCAACGTAACACGAGAATGGTTGAAGCGTTGAGTAAGATGCACAAGTTCTTCTAGGATCGATTCTGTGAACAATGTATCTGATAATGGCAACCTACTCAGGGCACCAGCAGCACTATTGGATCGTCTGGGGGTGTACTAAATCATATAGTTGTAAGCAGATGAGATGAGAGACCGACGTATCATTCGCGGGGAGACCTCTTGTGTCACTGTCTCCTCACTCAGCAACGAAATAAGGGGCATATGGTCCATAAAAATTGTGGACTGTCGTCCGAGGAGGTACTCGTGAAACAGTTTTACACCAAATATGATGGTCAAGGCCTCCCAGTCAAGCTGATGTAATAGCACGGCACCAAGACTGAATGGAGAAGCATCGTAAGAAAGTACTATTGGTTCTTCCGGATCATAATGTATTAGAACGCGTGGTGAAGTAAGTATCTGTTTAATTGCACTGAAATCAATCTCATGAATTTGGGCCCACCGCAAGCCTTTGCTCTTTCGCAGAAGCTGATATTTCCTTTTCTAGTGGTTACAGGTCTTCCTTCGATATTTTACACTGGGTACCAGGCACTCACATTTTTCAGTGCAAGACCTGCATCTGGCAGTCTTTTCAAAACCAAATCCAAGATCTAGAAACGCTGTTCAATATTACGTCCGGTGATCAGAATGTCATCAAGGTATGCACATAAACTAGTGTTGTGACTGCGAAAGACGCTTGGCCAGAGAATTCGTCTATTGCGCACTCCCGTACAGGTCGTCAAAAATTGGACCACAAACGCACACACCCATTTGCACGGCAGACATGCACTCACATACATTGGGTGACAGTACGTCGTCATTCGCCTTGGTGGAACTTCTGCCATAGTGCGTACACACTATTCGATGGTCTCTTCTTGTCCGTCGTCTCCCTGGCGTTCAGGGCTTGCTTTTTTGTTCCTGAATGTCACCTGTGGGTAATATGCCACTTATGAGTAGTATACTACTCACAACGAAACTGCTTGTCATACAACAATAGGTATATCTTTAACAAGAGAGTCAATAATACGTTGAAAAATAGCGGGCGCAGAGTTAATTCCGAATAGGAGACGAACGTAACGAAATAATTCTACATAGGTGTTAGTCGTAGTGCAATGACGCGAATCTCCATCTAGTTCAATCTGATGGTATGCGTGACTCAAGTCCAACTTTGTAAAAAGTTGACCTTCAGATAAGGATGCATATATGTACTCAACTTTTGGTGAGGGATAACGATCTAACTGTAACACTCAGTTCTGTTATTTCATAATCACCACAATTTCTTATTGTACCGTCAGATTTTGACAGAAGTAATATGAGCGTTGCCCATTCTGAATACTGAACGGGTTCAATTGTACCTTTTTTCTGGAGCCGGCTTATTTCATTTTCGACTTTATTGCGAACAGCGTACGGCAGGATCAGAGTCTGCCGGAACCTCGGTATTACTTTCGATATGAGTTGCAAATGTGCGGGATAATTTCGAAGTTTTCCAAACTCCATCTGGTCGAACAAATTCGTATGTGCATTCAAAATTGTGGATAATCGTGATCGAGACTCAATTGTATTAACACGTAACAGGGTACCAGGAAGATGTTATATCTAGTCCCGACCAGACATATTTGGACTCGGTCTTTTAATCACATGAATACGCACACAATTTATGCAACCGTTATAGGACACACGAGCAAGGAAGGTACCGATAACACAATGTTTGGTCAGTATAAGATGGCAAATGTATTTTTGGTGGGCCCATCTCTGGAAGATGTGATAAGGCATCCGACCGTAGCAGTGTAACGGCCAATTCAGTGTGGAGCTCGAAAGCAACTTGTTGCCCATTCACATTCAGGGAGAAAATGAACGGTACGCCTGACGTTATTCTAAGGCTGTAATTGATTGCTTTATTGATAATCCACTAGATATTCAAATCCCCGTCGATGAGATTAGTTGACCTGGAAGTTGACAACTTGCAAGCGTTACGTTTAGAAAGACACTTTCCAAATATGACCTTCCTCTTGGCAAAATCGACAGATCGAATTCAAATGTGGACAATCAGTCGGTTTTGAGTGATATTCATCACAACGATAGCAACAAAACTCATTGCGATTTTTTGACGTGTGCTACCTGACTAACATCACTGTGTAATGTAGGTTGCATAGGGGAAAATTCTGCGAGTTCTTTGACTGGGTTGGCACGTTAGCGCACGATATCAAGTTTTCTTCTACGTTAAGAGTTGTTCATCTTCGCACAGCAATCGCTCATGCGCTTTTTCGTCATAAATGCCAGCAATAAGTTCTTGAATAAGCATTATGTGTTCGGCACGATGCTGTAGGATCTGTCCGTAAGCACAGTCTCTGAGAGCCGAGAGAAGTCGTGAGATAAAGTCATTGACAGATTCATCAGCGCTTTGTCGTATTGTATGGAATTTATAGCGTACTGTAAAAACATTACCGTCCTCCCCGTATGCTGTGTAGTCATTCCAGTACTGATGATACATCTTGTTTGGTGTGTAATCGTAAGTTGTCAAAGTGGCCTTATCCTTCCTGACCGAGATAATGTTGGAGTAATCTGATTTCTAAAGTGTCATTCACATTCTGGTTGTTATCAAGCACAGTAAGCAGGTGAACATAAGTTGTAAAAGTAGTTTTCCACCGTAGCCATTGTTCGGCAGTAGGCCTTTCCGTAGGAAAGTTCCAAAATGGAGAAAGTGCATTGAGAAAATTCGCCACAATCCAATTAACTAGTGCCCGTCGCCAAATTGCTGTTTGTCGCTTAAAAAAATGATGAAATGTTTTATTACAAAAACAACATCAACAGATACAGAGCAGTAAATCCAACGTGAGACAAGGACGTGTGTATGATTAGTTCTCACGGCCGACAAGATGGCCAACCCAAATGGTCACCGACTGACCGATAGACGAGCACACATCGCGTGTGGGACAGTCACGCGGACGTATCATGAACCCCACCCAATCCGGAAATTAAATGGATAACGGTATGTTTCGGATAATTACTGATTTTCAAGGTTCTCTGTGTCAATGCGCCACCTGGCGACCACCACTGCCGAGTCATTCGTGTCCTCCCGACCTCTATTTCTCATAATTACTCTACAGGACGCACAAGGATGACTACTCACAATACTGTTAATTCCATACTGCTTCGGCCGTCTCGCAGTGTAAGCCGGGTCGCACTGTCTGTTGCATACAGCAGGGTGAATAGGCGAAAACATACTACTGCTGACCCCTCCCCCACTATCCTATCAAATTTAGTTCTCAGGCCTCTCCCAACCTCCATTTCTGACAGTTACTCTACAGGTCCCACAACAGATGTAGCTAACCGTGGTAACACTAAGCCGGTGAGTTCCGTCTCTTACCATTTAGCTTCAGGCCTCCCTAGCCCCTTGCTTAGACCCAGAATGCGAATTAACATAGGTGCTTTCAACGTTCGCACTCTAAAATAGATAGGTCAACAGGCTGCTCTTGCACGAACGTTAGACTCATTGCATATCCATGTCTGCTGTATCTCGGAAACTAGAATCCAAGACAGTAGTCAGCGTATGGAAATAACAGCACCCGCATTGTCTACC
>LUCH01002480.1:43205-56531 GCA_013368495.1 Paragonimus heterotremus
ATAATAAAACCATGGACGTTGTTTACCGGTTTGTATATCTGGGAAGCTGCATCTGCGGCGGCGACGGCGGTGTAGGGAATGAAATGGAGACGCGTATTTCTAAGGCTAGGGCGGTGTTTGCTAATCTGAAGCACTTATGGCGACAGAAAGGTATCTCTCCGAAGCTTAAGGGTCGCGTAAATCAGACAACAGTGAGGGTTGTATTACTTTACGGCAACGAACCATGGCCCATCAGGGTAGAAGATGTGAACCGTCTTCAGGTGTTTGACCACCGGTGTCTGCGTTCGATTGCTCGTATTGGGTGGCACCAACGAGTGAGCAACGAGGAGGTCAGGAAGCGAGTGTTTGGCACTGATTGTCAAACGAGTTCTCCTGTTCAGTCACTGCATTCGCACAGACTTAGATGGTCAGGCCATATACTAAGGATGCCAACTAGTCGTTTGCCACACCCAGCACTGTTTGCCGACGCTGTGGCCGACTGGCCTAAGGTGTCAGGTGAACAGATAATGATCAGACATAGGGAAATAAAATCGTTCACGAAGGGGTTGGTCACTGTAGATCGGGTTCGTCTCCCGGGTTCGGGCCTCGAGACTCACAGAGTCGGTGGCTTGAAACTTTAGGTGAGATGGCGGCTAACCGACCTCAGTGGCGTGAATGTTGTCGATGTTTAGCCGAGTTTCCTGTGAAGTGGGTGCACCTAATGACGCGGGGCAGTGAAAGCCGTGAGGAAGCTGTCTTGCTGATGATGCCTTACTTTCACTTACAGCTCGGTTGTTTGTTTGCAGGGTGTAGGCGCTTTGATGTTGTATGTTTGAATATAGACGTAGTTATTCCTAGTAGTTAGGTCCATTCCCCTCCCACTTCTTTTTTCTCCCTTCCCATCTAGGTTTTTTCCACTTCGTGGTTGTGTGGCAGTTAAGCATCAGTGTGAACCACTCGTGTATTGCTGTCTGTGATGATAATGATGATGAGTCATTCGTGTACACAGACTGACCACATGGCCGTCAACCATCGGTGATATGGCGGTTTCCAAGTTTATAAGTCAATCAAGAACACCTGTATAGATTTCGATCATGCACTGTTATCAATCAAGTTCATTTTGTATTTCGATGGGAGGTCACTATATCGTCAACCACAAATTGATGTATCTTAACTAGAGGGGATACAGATGCTTTACCGTCACCAATGTGCGGTTGCCCCTAGTCTAGATCCTCAACCACCAGATGACACTAAAACACACTGGGCATGCAATGCATAAGTGCGGTGTGCCTCGTGTTGTACTGCTACTCGTTCAGCTGCCAACAGCTGGGTCTATATGCGTTCAATGGAACTTCTCGAAGCCGACCGGAATGTTTCATCCAACAGCGAGTACAACTCGGCCCGCGAGGTTACTCACTTGAAGCTTCGGAAGCAACAAAAAGAGGATCACGAAGCCTGATGGACACAACGCGTTGTCGAGATGGAACAGGCCGATGCTACCGAGACCTCTCGGAAGCCTTTCTATTTCACCCAAGCAACTGGTAGCAGGAAGATAGGTGTGAGTGAGGTAATCTACGAAGCCAACGGTGAGTCTATTCATAACCTGCAACGACGGTTAGAACGCCGGGCTGAGTGTTTGCAACAACAGTTCAACTGGCCACCCGCGTCACTGACTACGTCTTCGGGCACTGCGTGTGCTCATTGGTCTGTCGACGTTTCTCTGGCCTGCGAAACAGAAGTCCCTCTGGAGATCACATTTCTGAAACGTCACAAGGCACCCGGCTCATACGAACTTCCTCCTGCCGTTTTGTAGATGGAGGACCAGCCTTAGTTGCAGAGCTGACCGCTCCGTTTAAGAAACTGTGGATCAGCTAAGTTGTTCCAAATGAATTGAGTTTGGTTAACATCGTCCCCGTTTTCAAAAAACCTCGCGCAATTCATAGGGGGATCAGTCTGATTCCCACTGCATCAAATTTGCTCGCAAACACGGTGTAGCAAAAAGTCGTTCAATGAAGCACAATCTTTATTGTCCAACTCGTATACCACGCGTACGCCCGCGTTTAAGAACAGGAATTTCGGTTCACAACGCAGCGGCGGTTTACACTCACACGTAGTATGCATCTCTGCCTGATCAGCATGTGTGGCTGACGCTTTCTGTCGAGGAATTTTGCCTGCCATTTTTCGTTTGTTGGTCCGATTTTGTTGAGTGATGGCTCATCCGGTCGACCGTGTTGTCCGCAAACCACTTGCTGTAGGCTTTAGTCACAACTCACCACCGCGTTGAAATAATCGCGTCTCAGATTTGGTCATCCATCACACTCGCCGTTCCTCTAAAGTACCTGCCGCGATTGTGCCAAGGCACCATGTTTACATCATTGATCAATCGCTCATGAGGACCTTGGTTGACTTGAAAGCTCGTATTCCTGAGGTTCGTGATAGTAAATGGTCCGTGCCTGTGCCGATGCTGGATGTTTCTGGTCGACCATTGTCCCTTACTTTCACTCGGTCTCTGATCCTGAACAGGTGCCACTTATGTGTGTTCTGCCTCACGTCATATCTCTATTTATTTCGGCGTTGTCTTTCTGTTGTTTGTTCAAGTGCACGGTGTTACAAGTATCGTCGTTCATGTGATGATAATTGTCCCTATCCGTCTTCGGACACAGACATCCACGAGAACCCTTGGCTCCTACTTAGGTATAAAACCAAATGGCGAACTCTCAGTTGTTGCATGCATCATCGTACGGTATCCAAACAATACATCTGACAATCCTTCTTACTAGTTATTACCTCTACTGTTAATTCATTCTTTCACTTAAGACTGAACCGCTCCATCAAGCTGTTCGTTTACGAACGATACGGCACTGTTCTCAGGCGCTGAATGCCTCAGTTTTCTAACGTCTCCTGAAATTACCTCCCTTCTAAACACGGACTCTGACTCTTGATGACCCTGTGCGGTAATCTGAAGCGAGCCAGGACATTATTCATGAAGGTGTGTGCAACTATTCCTCTCGTTTGACCTATCGTTGGAATGGCTTCCACTCGTCGTGTGGAATGGTCAATCATAACAACTATGTAGCGATTTCTATCTGAACTTGTTGGGAGTGGACCAAAAATGTCTATACCCCAGGTGTACGTGGCCTACTCTGTTACGATCGATTGCATCGGCGGTGTTGTCGCCATTGTCTCTCGGTTCTGTTGGCACTTTGGGCGTGGTCGAATAAAACAGGTAAAATCTTTCGGCATTGTGGGTCAAAATACCGTACGCCTCAAGAAATCGAACACGCGCTCTCGCCCATGCGAGCACTTGCATGTGCCAGTCGAATCACGCCTTCCCTCTGGCCCATTAGAATAAATGGCAGTCTTTGAGGTCGCAGCCACCAAATCGATAACGAGCTGGTGGTCTTCCTCAAAATTTGGCCGATCCCTGATGTGTAACAGCTCATTCAGTTCCGAAGTCAACGTCTTGGGTTCGATTCCTGTCAATGAATGTTCACATATTTCATGTACTTGAGGGTCTTGCTGTTGATTGACCAGTATCTCCTGATAGACGACCAGCACTCCGTTTACGGGCATGGCTTCAGTCGGCAGCTCATTTTCTTGTACTGGTCGCGACAGTGCGTCAAGCGTCTCACTGTGTGACTTTTCATGTGCGATTGAGGTCATCCAATGACAGAATGTGATTTTTTTAACACTGACGTACACCTGAATGACAGCTGTTTACTGAAACCAGTCCAAGGTCTTCTCCTTATTACTTAGGCGGGGAGTTCCAATTTAAGTATGATTTCGAGAACTATTCAAAGTCCCTAATTTCGAACATTATATCCAACTGTTAGTGACTGTACTTTCTCAGTTGACTACGTGATGACATTTCAGAAATACGCGCTGGTGACAGTTACACCTCGCAACTCTGTTCACATCTTCGTGACGAACAGCCTATGTCTCTATGCAATAAGATAAAATGAACCCCACACAGGCATTATAACCTCTTCCTTTGGACTTCGTTTCGATATAATATTTAACGGAAATTGGCGGCGGTATCACGTGCCTTCATTAGTTTGGTCCACATCTCTCCGGCAGTATTTCAAGCCGTTGAGATTGTGTCGGTTAAATTTAACGGTTTATCCTGGTGCAGTAATAAAAATGGGAATGGAGATGCCTCGGTCTTGAAGCACTTCGCACTTGGACGATTTGACGAGCGTTCCCCACAACCCAACTGGGATATTCACCTTCTGCTACATGCTTTTGCACCGCCTTCAGCGGAGGGGCTAGAAAGGACGTTATTATCTATACATCCAATGCCGAGCAGTTTGCTGTAAAGAAAAAACTCCGCGCTGAGACCACTACTCACAGAGTGACAAAGTTGGTCAGGAAAGGCGAGATAATTTACTTCAGACGAACTTCATACTAGATGGTTATCCACAAACTTACCCTGTTGCAGAGTGAACATTGGATATCCTGAAAATATACGCATATTTCTCTGGGACTCCTTTGTCCGTCTTTTATCCACTAACCTACTGCTCGTATGAACGTGATTTCAACTTTGTTCAGATTGTTTCTACTTGATAGCCCAAATAAAGAAGAAATCAGTCACAATGAAGTGTTGGACACTAAAATGAGCATAACGGAATAATGGAATCGGTAATGATTTCAAAGGCCTTTTATGCCCGTTGGCTTAACTCACCGTTGACGTGCTTCAATAGAGCGTGAACCATCGAGTACCACATGACAAAGTTGGATCCACTGTCAAGAGAGAGAGAGAGAAAAGCAAGTATGTTGAGACGCCGACACACTTAAACGTGAAGATGCACATCAGAGTGTGGTTACAAGTCGATAACACTATCATCGGTCACATACACACTTATATAACTAGACGAAATGAAGCGCTTAGTTTTTACGTTTGCTGCATGCATGGTCACATGTAGGCTGAACACTTTCAAGTTACTCGAATCTGAACGGCGAGAGCAGTCAAAGCAACCGTGGCTCGAACTCATACCTACGTGATTGATAGTCGTCGTCGGTACCAGAGTAGCTACAGAATAATATATGTACAGAACACAAGTTCCAAAATTTCAGAAAGGAAGTGAAAGTTACATAATTGCGATGGTAATTTCGGCACGCACTTTTCTAATAACTCGGTAATCACGTTACCGTGCCTAGATTGAGTACCGGTATCGCAAGAGAGTAACCACAGTCCATACCATTCAAGTGATTCGAGCTGAGTCAAACAGATGAAAACTAGAATTTCATTATCGATGCTTCGACAACTGACCGACGAACATCGGCCGATTTTGCTATGGGCGAATTAGTACAATGTGGAGATCAGAGAGATTTAAACGCCGAGTCTCAAGGGCGCTAAACTCTGTTGTCCAAACGCTGGTCCGAAGACGAACGGTTCCGCTATAGTAACCCTTAAGAACAATCAGACCTCGTCCTTACTCGTCATGTCTTTTGGGTAACAACGCTTTTCAGACCATTAGATGCATGCTTGCAAAGCCTTAGTAGTTGCTCTCAGTCCTTTTGCGATATGGCCCCTAGACCTCCAATGTCATAAGAGCTCTCCTGAATAAAATCAGCTTAGTCAAGATCGGCAATCAGTTAAAAAGCACAGACACTGTAACTTGAGTTGATCATTTGCGACGCTCAATTCTGACTAAGTGAAGTGTGCAAATTGTGGATATTAACCGTTGATACTGAGACTGGGTGTACACCCAAGAAAGTGGAAACGGAGTAACATGACCAACAGATGTGTAGATTGCCACTGCAGTAAGACTGAGTGATAGGTCTACTCAAAATAAATTACACGATTCAACGCTCCACCCCGGATGATATGCACACCAGAATTAGTAAGGTTAGAACAACCAACGTAGATTGGAAGGCACCTACACCGAGCACGTGATTACAATTCGAGTGAAGAATTCTAAAATCCCTAACGTAGACAGTTATGACTGAGTGTATAGCCGCGGATAAGATTCCCATTCTTGTTTGTTTCATTCCGGTAAACATTAGTCTAAATGCGTACCGAATTTCACGGGTCGGATTGAGTGGACAGAAATCATTACTGAGGTAATGAGTATGTGCCACCCTCGCTAGTTGGTTCACGTACTCTATATGTCGACGGAGCGTCTACCTCATCACTGTGACTGCTGATGGTTGGAAGGAACCGCAAAGTGAATAGGCGATTACGTGATCATGGGCTATGAAGGCACTGACAACCCAGCCGAGCATTGTGTCGCAGTCAATACTGAGCGTCTGCCCGTAAGGTTGTTGACTCTTCTTTTTCACGATGCTTCGGCGTTTTTTTTACACTTTTATCTACCTTTTACGCTAGTACTCCTTGGACCTCTTGTCAGCAACAACGGCAGCCCAGACAACAGTTATTAGGGGTACGGCCCAAAGCCGAAAATGATGATGACAGTGAAACTACTGACAAATGTTGTTTTCTTCTCGAAGAAAATGCACAGATTTGTGTTATCTCAATGAACTCAGACAAGGGAAATGTGCATTATATGAGCAGACTGCGTATCGTAAGTGGTTAACCAATCGCCCCGTGGATTGTGATTTGGTGGAAGTATCAGTCGATTCTGACCACCGTGTGACTGTTGAGCAGGGTTGGTGTCTACCGATCGGTATCTACTACGTGCAGTACGTACGTACCCCGTACACCTTGTGCGCCAAATAAGCAGCTCGAAGTGCGACTACCAAAGTTGGGAGGGGCATGGGCGTAGAATGTCCAGTGAGTACCATCCTGATTCTTGCTCGCCAGTGCACTGAATCTACCGGAGTAAGCAAACACTCAGCACTGTGTATCTGCAGTAAGTTATCAGTTATAGACAAATGAAATCAGTATAACAAAAGAAACAAACTTGACACAAACTGTTGAGGGATGCAGTGGATTAAACAAAGCGTCGTCACAGGGTACTGAAACAGACTGGCGATCTAGTGATACAGTGGCTGAACTAACCACTAAAACTGGTCACCGCAGTCAACAGTTTCTCATCCGACATTTTGGGGCCCAGAGTATCCTAGATTTCCTCATGTGTTATACCATGGCAAGGTCACTGTCCAAGAAGTGCTCCTGGATGCACTTAAGTAAATCTCTCAACCTAATTAATGATCTGCTTTGATTACCGTGCAACACATGGTATCCGCGGTGTTCGTTAATGGGCCGTTCGTCACCAGAGGCCGCCTACATATGTGAGTGCACTCGCTTGGAATGACCAACAGGAACAACAGGCAACTGAGGTCAAAGAATGTCACCTTGGGACTACATTTGATCATTAAACCGATACACAGAACAAGACAATCTATACTGGCGATTGATAATGTTTCATGCATCAATGCGTGCAACGTGCATCCCGGCGGGATAACGTGAAGAGTAAGACGAACCATTTTGCAAACATTCGTACGCATGTACCGTCTTTTATTTTGGTAGACAAATGTTGGAAAAGAGATGGCTAGTCAACCAGACCACCAATTATGCGTGATGGTTGACTCGCCTACGCAATTAGGTGTCTGCTCCAAAAGTCGGAACCATACCTAATAGTCAACACATAAGCAGCAGTTTATGCAAAATGGAGGTTGTGCAAACGATAAGCTTGTTAAGGCGTTTAACACAGGAAGTGAGTAGATTCGATGTTTGTTTCCGATCCAACCAACATATGACCCGAAATAGTGAAGGAAAAAATTGTAACAAACTCCATTGGATAGGTAAGGACTCCGAGCCTGTAACGGATGTTAGAGTGCTGCGTTCACCAGGAGATAGGAAACGAATATGAAAGGCCGTGGTTGAATCAGTCGGTTTTAATCTCGCTTGTGTGTGTGTGCATGGTTTGCGGTTGCACAATGTCTAGCAAACTGAAATGTACTCGATTGAATTTTCCACACAACAACATAACGCTGTATCAGTGAGCCAAAATGCACGATGATGATCAGATAGACATGAATGCAAGATACTAGTTTGTAAGGTCTCATGTTCATATAGGACGTCACAACTATACTTTGTGACAAACTACCAAAGGGTATTAGACAGCTGCGAGCTGAGGATGGCTTGAAGAGCAAATAAGTATGATTCTAACGCCTTAGATTTATGCAACTATATTCCTTGCCAAAATTCTGCAAGCAGTTAAAAGAATGTGCACCTTTGTTATCTTGTCCCAACATTGGCACATTCTCGACGGGAAACTGTACAGCGTTGATATTCAAGCCCGTCCAATCTCGTTTAAAGCCAACTGTTAACTGAGTGGTCAAACTGCATATCACAAGTTTATATATATGGTAAGTTAACAGTCTCCGTAGAGTTTCTGTGGGGTTTGGATCAGGAACACAAGTCGCCCAGTTCAGTACCTCAATCCCACGAAGGAGTAGCCACATCCCCTTAGTACACGACGTATGGATTAAAGCGTTGTCCTGCTGTTAATTTAAGAGACGGAAATCGGAAGTGTTCCATCGTCTGGAGATAAGACTGCGTCTTGATTATCACCTAATAACCACTTTATTCAGACAAAAGACAAGAAATGTCACCATACAATATATGAAAGCGCATCGTTGGTACGTCAACTGAAATATACGTCCCTCTTCCGAAAACTATGCTAGTAGCACCCCATGTACTAGGCCCATCCACGTTCGTAATGAGTAAAAGGAACGAATTCCATCACAAAGGTAAGCGAGTCTGTGTGAACCACTGATTCCGCGAAACAGTTTTATACATTTCGTGGGAGGAGCAGGTGAGAAATGAAATGCCAGAAATAGGGGGCTCAGCTACGGACAGTCGATAAACGATCAAATCAATAGCAATGCAGTCCGACTATGTATGGGTGCACATCCAGGTGTTACGGCATTTTCCTTCCATAGGACCAGCTGACACTGAACCAGTGCATCAGCTCGAAAGCAGCAAGGTAGTATGGGGTGGCCGTATAACTTTGTCGGGACCATCTTTCAGACTTCCGTGCATAATTTAGCCGAAAACTGTGTGTTTATTGTAAAAAGTGATTGGACCGTTAACAAAGCATTGTTAAAAGAAAGAGACCGTAAACGTTTAACGCGAGGTATGTTAGCTTGTTTGTGCCAACCAGCCGACTGATGTGGCATTTGTATGCCTATGAGAGTCACAGAAATACCGGTGCTATTCACCTTAGCCACGGCCCGCCTACGTTGTTGAACAGGCTGCTGTCTCTGCTGTCGCGGTGATTCTCCTTGCTCCGAATTCCGGCTATTCATCTCGTTCATCGCCTCGTGCATGGACAACTGAAGAAGATGAACACGATAGTCGACCGTCGGACTGTTGACAATCGCCACCTGTGATTGGACAAAAGTAAGAAAGAAGGCAAATCGATGACCGGGCAGACGGGAAATGAACGAGTTGCCCAGTGATATGAAGAGCAGGGCGATGGAGACTAGCAAGTAATGGGGACAAAAGTCGACAGTAGCGGATTAATCTATATTGCGGATAAACTTGTGGATAACTGGTAAGACAAAAAATAGGACCAACCCTGCGCCATCCAAAAATGTCCTCTGGCCAATGTGGGATAGAAAACCTTACAATGAGTAGAAATAAGCTGAACATCAATTCAGGTATGCGGCTGCTTTGTAAAGTGAACTGGTACTCAGAAGTGCTCTGAATATCAGCTAGTTACAGGCCTAGCTAGCCGACTTTTCGCAGAACCACCAATGGTTTTAAATACAACAAAACTGCTGTCGAATTAGTGAGAATCAGGACGCGCTAGAGGGACTAATGAAGATCTTTTCATATCACAGTTCGAACTGATTTCGTGATTATGAGCCATTAAGAGTATATGAATAGAGTAGAATGGGTTCTCGCGAATTCACACACCCAACCTCAACAATAAAACAGAACTCCATCATTGATGAAAAAAGGAGACAGAAAAGTCGTGAATTGTAGTTCATTAATCTCAGGTAGTATTATTGAGAAGCGACATCCTAACGTCGCAACTCAAGTCAGGACTACTTTTAGCAACACAAGAATCCATTAATAATGGATTAATCAAACGCGATTACATACTGGTTCGTTCCACACACATTTCACCTCGTATGGATTAATTAAAACGCGCAGTTTGCATAGGAAATATCAGATGTTATTTCGTGTTCAAAAGGTTACACTAAACAGACAGCCCAATCACTGCATTTGTGATCGACTTCGATGATCTTGAGCTGGACAACCATTATGCCAACCATATGTTCCTGACTAGACAAAATAAGTATCGTGAGAATGCAACTCAGAAGATACCATAATGGTAAAGACTCCCTTCTATTAATCAAACAATCGCCGATTCGATCTCCGGTTACGGTGATTACCCCGGATTGGATTTGAGCAACCCAGCAGCATTCAACCCATATGTGAACTTGTATGTTACAGAACAACGAACGTTATAGGGTATAGAAGATGGTAACGTAACTTATCTAACCAAGTCCTTCACTCATAATCAACCTTTCACGTATAAACTGATTAGGCGCCATTCTAATCGATTTACTGGATATCATTCATTACAGTACAAACCAACACAGGCAGTGCAGTACATGATATTCACTTCTGTCATACATAAGGGATAATCAATTTGTAGGTTGTCTTGCAACGTATGCACAATGTGGTCTGAAGATGAACTACAAAGCGATCGATCGGACGTCGCTGCATTCAAATTTATGTGCTAACGATTCTACGGATTTTTTTTACTAGAAAATGGAGCAAAACAACCGTTTCACAAATAATAATTGTGAGAGTTTTCATGATAATCCCTTTTGAAGAACTAAGCCAACGGGATGATCGGTGGCATACAGTGAAGTAGGCACCCTAGGGAAATGTAATCAACACCTACAGGTCAATTTATGCCTTTCAAAAAGCGAACTCATTTGACCTTCATTAATCACAGCATTCACCAAGTTTCACACAGTTATGTGAAGTCTTTTACAGAACAGCAATGCCTGAGAATGCAACTAATGAGCTTGTGTCAAAGTGGATACAGACCCGTTCACGTAAGCCTGAGCAAGTGACACTCTACGATAGCTCCAAACACCTAGTACAGAACTAACATAATAGTCAGTTGAATAGATAAACTTTTAGTTTTTACGAGAGACACTTTTGAAGTACACCCAGCAGCATAGCTATATGACCACCTAGTGCTTTACGTATAATGGTTCTTGATGTTCACCCTCAAACTGACGCTCCACGACCGCTTCTGTTCTTGTTTGGACTTACCAATTGGAGATAGTCTGAATGGAGTTCGAACTAGCAACCATACGCATTACGAGCCAAAACTCTTATCCAGTCGGCCACCAGTTTTATGTGCGTCGCTTATGACAGTGGAATTTGCACGTGATTGAACTATAGATTGATTTCACCCCGTTTGTGCAGGTGGACACAGTTAATCTCGGATTGGCAGTTTGTAATGGATTCTTGATGCGCTCACACACGTCAGGGAAAATGCGCCCCAAAACGACCATTCATTGTCTTATGAGTTTACAGCCAAGTGCATTGAGTGCCGGGAACGTTTGTCTACGGTCCGCAGTCAAAACGAACATAGAATGTGCATAATGATGACATAGGGACAGTCTTCAACTACTTCATTAAAAGCCGAAACCAAGCTAGTGTAATCAGTTCATTGGCAAGCAAGTGGATTGTGTTGGTTTGTTGTGCATAAACGGACGGTTAGCATCACTTGGTTAAAATATTTTCAGTAACCACTTTTCCCGACTGTAGAACGACGCTTGAAATGCGAAGACTCGAACCTGGAGCCTAATAACATTTAGACAAATTAAGCCCCGAAATCACATCAGTTTTTGAGGGACAGTCGTAAGGAATATCATTACTTTTTTCATTGTTTGGGCCATTCGAATTGTTTCACAAAATATTCAACTCCCTGTTAAGTCATTGTGATAAGCAACTAAATTCTGAACCATCTTTTTTACATAAAGTCTCAACATCTTGTCGGCAGTCAGTACAATCACGGGTCAGGGAAACAGCACTCGATTATTCCTTCATTAAGGCTCCTTGCCCATCTATCAGGTTCACTCTGGCAGGTAATCCGGAAGGGGCAGTACACGTTCTGTGACTGGGATTCTCTGTGTAATCGGATAATTTAAGAATTCCGCACTTCGTTTTTATATTACAGCATCAAACCACTTGAGAATGTGCTCCTTCGTACACCAATATGGGTGCCGGTCTAGTCTAATTATACGCCGTTCGACAGGCTCTCATTTACATCCATACCCGACTGATTCATTTTCCGATGATTGACGATCATCTGTAAATTCCAGTTTGGTTGCTTTATTTTGCACGTCCTTTTCTGCTGGATAATTTGAGTGTCCAATTCATCCACGTCCAGGGTGAGGGAGCACTTTTATTGTAAATTTGTCAATAGTACGGTACGAACCTTTCTTGATGTTCTTTAGATTTAGGAGATAGTGTCATTAACTCCACCGTCTCGATAAACGTTATTGAAATTGTTGATGACGCCTTACTGAATAGAGTATCCTAAATCGCCAGGGGAGACTTGACAATCTTCGCTAATCCGCACTTAAACGCGTCGGATAGGAAAGCCCAGAGATTGCCTGTCATATGCTGACCTGTCAATGTAACCCTGGGGTGAACGTGCGGCGACAAGGAAATCCAGAATAATTCTTCTGTTATCGGTTTCCACAAGAGTGTACATACATAAAGATTTTAGTGAACGATGTTCCGCTAATTTTACAATGAAGCAAGGCAATTTTTAGCCGAAAGCATCGATGTCACCTATGTAACGACTGTACAGAATGGTATACGTAAATAAAATGCTGAAATCCCACAACTAGGTAAAGGGAACGCAATGGTTCACATAACTAATAACATCGATCGGTAGTTCCACCCACGAACAAGCAACACACTGTGGCTTGCTTCTAGTACAAAGAACAAGAATAACACGAGTCCGTGTTACGAGAGTCTGAGAAGCGGAACAGAGAAGATAAAAAGACACAGCATTCAAGTCAAGCAAACCTTGCGACTTACATCTGTGAGATCGGGCGAAAATACTCAGATGAGTCATACCAAACAGATTTACCTTTCTTGGCTTGTGATTAGTAACATCATAGGCGGTCGACATCGTGGTATTTGACAAACTCATAAACTTAACAAAAGCTTGTAGGCATGTTTCGGGGGACGCTGACCAATCAACCCACTGCAACTACCATATAAAAGACCGTCAAGGGGCTACCTGAACTTGATCGAACTGAGAATACGCGTTACATATAACGAGAAGCTCTGGGAAACTATGGCGGCATAAACGACCGGGAAGTATCAGAAGTTATCGCTCTCTTGATAGTGACATTACTAACCGATCTCGACTTTCTCCTACTGTTTTA
>LUCH01002480.1:59519-76147 GCA_013368495.1 Paragonimus heterotremus
CAGGCTCATGGCTGTGATGATGATGATGATGATGATGATGGGGTTACACTGAAACCCGACTTGTGCACATTCGTGCTATGCAAAATTCCTCAAATGAGAATGCTATAGGACAGCGAAACGGTGATGAGTGCAGAAAAAATGCAGACACCAGTTCGTTCGGCGGAAGGATAAATAGGGTATGCAACAAGAGGAAAACACCTGAGCGTAATCAATAATTCACCGACTGTGGTCGATTAAGTTACTGCAAATGGTTCTCTCACCATGAATTCTCGACCGATCCCAAATAGCCTACACCAGAGCAATTACAAAAATGTACGCCAGAAAAGGAACTTACCGCAATACATTCGCTACCCAGATGCGCGTAGTACAGTCGGATAATATCCCTCAGGATACGGGCGATGTAGGCATCGCTACGCCAGGCCAGCTGCGCTAGACCGCTCGTGAACTGTGTAAGGAAACGAGCAGAAATGTTACCTCAAGTGATAGCGCTGTAACAGACCGATTTCAACTGCTTCTATTAAAATACCTATAGCTGGAAAAATCAAATATTTTGTATTCAGTATCGTTGAAAAGAAGTAGCGAACTGAATTGCGACAAACTCCAATGAAAAATATGCCGATTACGAACATACGCAAATCAAGCAAGTAAACCGTACAGCCTTCATCAAGATCCCCGCACATCCACCTTCAAGCAATTGTTACAAAGCAAATCTATAACGATTATCCCAGTTCCACTCATGATTACACTTTAACGGATGACTAACATGCTTTTCGAAATCGTCTGCACACCATCGGAACAACAATAATAACTCATGGAATAGAAGTCTTTCTCGGTAAGCGTCGTTTTCATAAACAATCTTTTTGTGTACATTTGGATTCTGGCAACTCAATAACAGGATCGATCTACGCACACATAGAATCACACCAATTGTGTTGCCCTCTGGGCATCACTTATGGTCATTTAGTTGCAGAGTTCACGATTTCAGGGTCTCTTAAATACACTAGCGACAAAACTAATAATACTGCCTAGTATTTTATTTTAGGCTTTTGTGAAAAATATTGCAGACCACCCATTTATCGAATCTAATTAAGTGATTCCATTACATGTCTCAATAATAAAAAGCCAGCTGACAGCTGTTTGCCATGAGTAGAAAAATAAAACGACCTTAAAAATGACCATGAAACAATCACGACCACCTAGACAGGGGTTATACAGGATGAACTTCCGTTCCACTTCGGGGCCAGGATGTATCGCACCACTATGTTCTCCAAATATAATTTCCATTACATAGGACCCAGAAAATTCCATCCTCTCCTTTACGCATCCTCCAAATCCAAGGGAAAGTAGGTTCTGCTATGACTATGCGCTTCTAGAGCGAGTTTACAGTCAAAAGTTCTCGCCCGGGACAGCAGGACTGCTAACGTAATACGTGTATTTAGCGAAGAAGCCTAATTTTTGTAACGTTTGGTGTATTTATTGAAGTGATGTTTCGCTGACGAACTGCGCCCTCCTTTGAACATGGAGTAGCAACTAGTGACAGAAGTCTATTCAATGTGCCGACATAAGAACTCATCAGCATCGTCATAGACGGCAATACACGAGTGGTTCACACTGATGCTTAACTGTCACACAACCACCAAGGGAAAAAAACCCATATGGGGAAGAGAAAAAAAGACGGGCAGGGAAGGGGATTTGACTGTCAAAAATAGCTACGTCTATATTCAAACATACAATATCAAGGCGCCTACATCTTGCAAACAAACAACCGAGCTGTAAGTGAAAGTAAGGCGTCATCAGCAAGACATCTTCCTTACGACTATCACTGCCCCGCGTCATTAAGTGCACTCACTTCACAGACAACTCGGTCAAACGACAACATTCACGCCACTGAGGTCGGTTAGCCGCCATCTCATGTAACGTTTCAAGCCACCGACTCTGCGTCGCGAGGACTCAGCCTTTTGTGCACGGCCAGGAATATCCAATTCTTCCACTCGTCGTTTGATACAATGCACACAGGCAGACCATCTGTCACTGGTTTGTTGTCAAAACATAACTCACCACTCTGCAGGTTGAGTTAGTGTCAGTCTTACACATTGAAGCCATTCAGATTGAAATAGTTCTATTTATGAGATGTAGACATTTGCTCCCTTTATAATACGTTGTGTACTTCCGATCGGCGAACAACGACATCTGAAGAACTCTTCGTTCGGTTAGACAACAATGTAAAGGATTTAGTTGGCTCCGGTAGAAAGAAAGCTGAGTTAGCCGTCTAGTATTGGTTTCACGAATATATCTGGCAACTTTCCACATAGTCAAATGTATTCGTTTAAAAAACAAAACAATTCCTGTTTCGTACACATTAAACGTTGCGTCATGGGGTATGGCATAATACTGTACTTTCGCTCATAGCTTCCGTTTGAGGTCATTGCACAGTGATTCCTGGATGTTCGATCCATTCAAGCGATGTTCAGATCACGGTGGATGTAAACTCACTAGCAGACATGCTCCTGTAGTGTGACGACCTATATAACATACATTGTATTCATGCAGAGAACATCGGTAGTGTGGCCCTACGATTTTGTCACGAACACTTTTTCGTCTCACTTAGTTGATATATTAACAGGGAACGAGTGAGAAGTAATTTTTCGACGACAAAATTCAAAATGACGTCAGCTGGTTACACATGAACACAGACATCTCGTGATGTACTCTAGCCAAAACACGTGTAAAATATTATCGTATATAGTCTCACAGCTTGTTTTGGGATATACTTGCAAAATGTTGGACATTGCTTCACGCGTCCGCTTGATTGAATTTGTTCCAAACTCGCAGGAATATCAGTTGAAAATGACATGAAGATTTCCTATTCATTGAGCCTGATGAAATAACCAATCAGATCTATGTACAAACACTTATCGCTTCGCATCAGAGCATTTAACATCTAGTAAACAAGTTTTTAAGAGTGCCATCATACATTTCCGTTATCCTGCTGTTAAACCTTTCTGTCGTAAACTCATCGCTACCAGCTCGATGTGAAATTGGCGCGATTCACAAAAAGGGTGCAGCGCATATTGGACACAGTTAGTGTGCACACTACAGGACTGGACAGTATTCATTATTTTTAACTTCAGGGTAAAGCTGAGCTTCCAATTTTCCACTGCTGCCTTCTGTATCTGAAAGTTTAGAGCCGTTTTCAATGCTAAGTAGTTTACCTCGTTCTCTCCCTGACAAAAATCGTAAGCCCCAGAGATCAAATTATGAATGTCAAATAATGGTTTCGAACAGTGCTAAAAATACACAGTTCAGACGAAGGGTTTCTTTGGTGATGTGGAATGGAACAGCGAGAAGATGCAAACCATATTGTAGCAAAAAGGCGTCCAATAAAGCACAATCTTTACTGTCCAACTCGCTAGTTACCATGTCACACGCGCGCTCGCGATTTTGAATCACAATTCCAAACCACAACACCGCCCAGTTTCCGCTCACATGTCGCGTGCATTTAAGCGTTTGAACACAGATAAAAATATCGGAAGGCATATATATGCAAGCGACGGGAACGAAAACAGTAAATGTGGCAAATGATAACCAAGGGGCGGTCACAGAGCCCGAAAAAATTGTTCCTGAACACATAGATGGACGGACGGTGTTTTGCTGCCACAGTCTCAGTAAACTGGAGGATACGTTTCCGAGAATTCCGGAGGGCCGACTGGAAAGTCTGTGGGAATGCGACAGTTGCGATCAATTGTGGGTGATGTTCAACGTGAAATCGGAGAAAAGAATACGTCGACTAAGGTTTTTGTCAATTTCGAATTAAATCCTTTGTGCCTGTTAAACATACAAAGCCTATAACACCTGCACTCGAATGGCTTCAAGTTTATCTTGTGTGGTCGAACCGTCTGAGACGTATGGTTTAGATGACCCCTGCTGGACACCGGTTACACTTGGTAAACATACCCAACTCCCTGGAATTCTGATGAATAAGGTGAGCAAATCACGGGCTTTGTGAAGAAACGTAACAGACAACCCTCGGTACTCAGTAAAGACAGATATATGTGCCCGTGAGCAGTTCGATCAAACCTTATTAGGTGATCACCCAACTGTAAGGCGCAATCAAAACTATCCGGCGCACACGAACTAAATTTGAACTATATAATAGAGCGCGCTGCTTTGTTAGAGCCACTTCGGTTTTCATTTATGTAATTCGTGTGCATGGCTTACAGGGTCCCTGGATCATCCTTGTTCTTGCTATGTCCTTTTATAGGACTATCGCTGGAATTCCAGCTTCAGAAGAACGCTGTCCCTTGGTATGTCCACGTTGCCCAAAGTTGATTCACGAGTGCAACGGGTAATCAAGTAAAAATGACTAACCTGTATGTTACACAATTCATTCTGGGACAATACATCCCAAGGACAGCTCGTCCGTGGACAGTTCCTCTCAGCTTAAACCAACAAAAGGTAACACCCCCAGCCAGGTCATCATCCAAAATTAACTTTTCGTACTCACAACAGTCTTGTAGAAACACTTTATAGTTTGAGAATGCAGAGTGCATTCCGGAGTAGCTGAAATAATGCGATATAATAATGAGCAATCCTTGTCGGTAGAAAACTGTCAAGAAGCAATGGCTGTTTAACTCGCGAACTACCGCGCAGTATGCTTGCATTCTAAAACACCTTGATATACGCACTTCACTGCCCGATTGATCAATATCTCGAAGGCCAGCCGGTTCTGTGGTTGTCCGGCGAAATTATGAAAACAACAACGATCTGACGCAAGAATTAAATCGAAATATGTGCTATAATATGAACGACAATCCTGAATGGGACCACGCCACCTATAATTAACTGCAATATGGTTTGCCTGAGACCAGGTTTCATTCGGAAAAAGTGGACGCCATGTACAACATTGACACGCACGATATCTAAAACTATACCCGACTTGAAGTGGCCTATGGTCGGCGCACAGTTGCAACAGTCACCACCGTTATCCTAACGATGCGACGCCAGACCAAAATTATAACCTAAACCAGACTCGACATCGCCAAGTCGGGCGATCTGATCCAAAACGTCCATATAAAACCATGTGTCAGTCAAATTTGAGAAAAACCTGTCTCCGACATTGGTATCATTAAAATCAGCTGGGAAATAAGCAGACAGAACGGAAACAATTCTAAAGATTTGGTGTCGTAACAAAACTTGTCAAGTGGACGGCACAGAGCCTACTGCCAACGTAATTATTGTGCTGAAGAACAAACATACCCCAGTCCGACAAACGAAGGTGGCGGTGGAGTCACCTGAAGTGCATGACCAGTATCGAGTAAAAGGTGCAGGTGCCTTCTGCTTGACATGCGGTTCGCGGTCCCGGATTTCAGTCAATGAAATGCACCAAAAATCGACATTCGACGAGTCTAATGTGCAGACGAAGGCAGCATACTGTTCTACCCACCTCAGAATGCGAACTTTGAAAACATCCCAACTCGCGTTCTAGACCCAAGGAAAGAGCGATGGAAACCGGAGGCTGGGGCTTATAAAGGCGATGTGATGATCACACCGACGGAGCTGCTCCATACAAGCGGGTCAATGGGTACAGGTCTAACGAACTATTGTCTCCTGATCGTCCAAAATAGGGATTGGAAGAAAGCCACATATAACCATGAAAACTCGAAACACTAATTCCACACTGCATCAGCTATGTAGTAGTATAAACCATGTCGCCCTGTTTGCTACATATGGCAGGAAGGATAGGTTAATACCTCACCCACTGTCCTGTCAAATTAAGCTCGTAGGCCCATCTCAACACTCATTTATGGTAGGTATTAGTCATTTGGTATCACAGTCACAATAACACTGCTTCGGTAAGTCTCACATTCTACCTTCGTGAGACAACTAATTCATGGACTATTAATTGTAATTGTGTACAATTGCGGGTTATCGAAATAATGTCAGTGAATTAAAGTTTTCACTTAGTGAGTGAACACATTCGTCGAGATCCTGGTTCCCCTGTTGTGGGCTGCGTCATACGTCAACCTCAATATCGTACCTAAGAGCTCACTTTTTATATATCAGTGAGTTTCCAAATATTGGGATATCCATATGCTGATGCAGAAGTCACACAACTATGTCAACTGTCCATCGAACTAAGTGCTCTGGGTTATCCTGAAAAGTAAACATGATAGATAATACAAATAGCATGTGGAAGAACCCGGGGGCTGCATAGTTTTAGATATACGATTACTTAAATATGAGTACTATGGTGATATGGACCAATCAGTATACCTATCTCCGAAATAACTGTGCATGATCTCGAGTTTTTGCAGTGTGGCCGCTTCGCAGAAATACTGGGAGCATGACCACATGTGCTGGGACGGAACGGAAGTTTACAGCGGAGTGAATGCGCGCCAAGATAAGCTAGTTGTGAATCGCGTTCGTAACTACTCTACAAACTAAAGTGTTGTATGTTTCTCAACGGCATTGCTAGAGTGGAAGTGATATTCCGTAACGTTTGACACCTAGAAAGTCGCGCCCAAACACGTTCATAATTGTCTAATAAGTGCCCATTATTATGTTTACGTAGTATAACTGTGATTTCAATCACTTTATAGGGGACGTGGGTAGTGAAGTATCTGTTGATGACCAGCGCGAAAGCTACAGGTAAATAAGTTTGCTCACCAAGCACATACGGGGAATACAGCTGGGGAAATATTAGAGGTGTTTCGCAAACTGTCCATCATGGAGCCAGTCGGCAGAATCACACAGCAGTTTAGTGCACGTGTGCATCGAGAAGAAACATCCTTCGGCTATTTGCTTCGCCACTGTTGTATAACAGGCAGTTTCGTGGTGAGTAGCATACTACTCACAAAAAGCTTGGCCTGAAAATTTTTTCATTGCATGAACTTCTGTACGGGTTATGTCATATTAAATACTGGGTCACGAACACGTACACTCATTTGCACGGCTGACGTGCATTCACACACATTGGGTAGCAGTATGTTGTCATTCGCCTTGGTGGCACTTCTCCTATAGCGCGTACACACTATTCCGATAGTCCATTTTGGTACGTCGTCTTTCTGGCGTTGGGGCTTGCTCCTTTGTTCTTGAAGTCCCTTGTGAGTAGTATACGCATGCTTTATCACACTTCCACCACATGTATTTGCCACTCAGTTTATGTTGAATGTAAAAAAAACTCCTCAACGATAAAGTTCATGCTTTTTCTCTTACTCAGCACAGGTTGCATGAACAACTGGACAGATATTGCACTGAAATGAGTTTAACTTAGCACTGGTTTCGTAAAAAGGTGAAATACAATCTAGGAAAGAAACCCGCGATGCGTGGGTGGAAAGCTCTCCTAGGTGTAAATGCACGAGAGCTCATTTTCTGCAGTCCGCTCGAATGCTGACACATGATGGCGCAAACTATTAACCGAGCAAAATCAAAATATAGGGCTACTGAAAGATACACGTTGTCGTGGACAAAAACCGGACAGGGGTAGTTTACATCGATTAGCTGGCTCTGAATAAAAGAGCACGACTCACTTAAGTATGTGGATAATTTGCCGTTGTACAATTCCTGATGAACTGATGGGAATATAAGGTTAGCCAGAAAAAGACATGGCATAAACGACGAAGAATGAATATCCAAATGGTTCCGATTCACAGTCAGGTAGATTCCAACTTACAGTTCCGGAGAGGCAACAGTGAGCCAACAAGATCTCACCAGCGCCAGAAATAGATTTTAGCTCAAACAAGCTGTGTGGGTATGCCATGGTGCAACAGGTACATTCAACAAATAGCTACTTTTGTTGAGTTGGGTCTCACGAAGTAGCGCAGACTAGTAATGAATGTGGTTTCACTCACCTCCGTCAACTTGTCACATAAACATTCCATCACCGACTTGGCCAGAGGTTGTTCGACAGAGACGGACGATGTGTGTCTGCACAACCGTTCCCAATCGTAAAGCTGTCGTGGGAGGACAAAATTATCGATCAACTGTTCCATAGCGGATAACGCACCAGGCCCTGTGACTGGCGCATGAAGCAACTGGGCGCAATGTCGAATTAGCAAGGAGACAGCGCGAAAACCGACAAAGTTTAGACTGTCCACGGACAAATCAGGCAATCGACAAAATTCCCGTCCGGTGTGTATGTCCCTCGCCAAACTGGACACGGAGCAACAATCACAAAGCAGTAAGCATAGTCGGCTTAGATGAGTGCTTGCCAACATTTTGTATGCCATACGCTCATGGAATGCCTGTGGATGATGAGAACATCGTGAAGAACGACATGACAGCTAGGCATGATCACAATGAAACGCGACAGGATCTTACAACAACAGAAATAGAACGGAGCCATGAACGGGATTACAGCAGAATTAAACAAAAATAAGCACAGAACAGAACTGGATTAAAAGATGGTCGGTTAGTCACAAGTTACATACAATTTGTGAACGAAACGAACAGGATAAATCACGGAGCATAGGAAATATCATGCTTACGAATTAACTGGAAATTCTGTGGCAAAAGGACCGTACGCTTGCACATAACACCGAATGTTAAGGTGAGGTGGCAAGACAATATTTTGTCTCGAGAGGATAAAAACGAAATACTGGATTCCCGAAGGGTTAAGCAGCTCGTGATTCACAACGAGGTACTGAATACTGACGATATGACACGTAAAAGCAGGAGCATGTTAAAAGGACCCATTATTGAAACAAACGACAGAAATCAAAGGAAATTCGTTAGAGCGGATCATTGTGTCAAACAGAGTGTCACGAGATGCTTGCGGTTCCAGCAGAATGACAGCACTGATATACCACCACCTCTTAAGATGTTACAAACAATGACAGATCTATTTATTAGACCGGTCACCACAAGCTAGGGTAGAATGTTGGGCAAATTTAGACAGAATAAGGATACCAATGGTTATTTTGGTGTGAAAATAAAAACCAGACAAAATGACCGTGCCCAACTTCGGTCAACACAAGACAATGTGTGTTCAAATTCACAGAAAGAAGCCAATGCGATTACAAGAACGAACAGTTTACGACAAGAGTCAGGACACGATGACAGCATATCCTACAAGCACACCTGCACGTGAACGATTCTGACCTGTTCCAACAGTCAACATTGGAAGCTAAAAGGTTCAGTGATAAGGCAGTGAAATGACAGGCGAAGCGGTGAGTGTGTCAACCAGCTGGGTACGGACGGCGTTCCACCACGTCAGTCTAAATGAACAGTTTGCCAAAATGCACTCATAAAGTTTACAAAACAAGTTTATTTGTTTTGACACATCGGATGGATAATAAAACACCATAGACACTGTTGGCTGGGTTGGATCAGCTAGAATATCACAACAATGTGACAACGATATCACAATGAACGAAGTCAGATGAAGTGCAAGCAAAATGAACACGCAGCAAAATCATTCACAGGCAACTATTCCGAATTACTTAGCAGAAAGCGAAACGGCGTTGTTAATGCCGCTTGAAAATTGTCAAACAGCAACATCTTATCGTCAGCATAATCAAGATCAGTCTACCACCAGGTAGGGGGCCTACGCCAGCATCATTTGAGTGCTATAGACAACCGTTTACTATTTCGTCTAGGACAAAATTAAACAAAAAGGTGAAAGGTGACACCTTCGACGAACGCCGCTCCCGGTGCTGAAACTGTCAGACAGCTCACCGTAAACCCTGACCTGAGCTGAAGTATAGGAATAAAGCGCGCCGGCAGCATGTTTACATACTTGGTCGGTACACCCCTGCGTTTGGGCCACTCTAAAAGTGTAGATCGATCCACCGAATCGAACGCACCTTTATGGTCGAGAAATACGGCAATTATTGACCGGTGGTGTACATGATGCTGCTCCAGAATTTGACGAAGGGTAAAAATATGATCTATACATCCCCGGCAAGGACGAAACCCTGTCTGTTCTTCTCTAATGTTTAACTCCCGAACTGTAGTGAGTCGACGAAGTATAATGGATGCCAGAACCCTAATAATGACCGAATTCAAGCTAATTCCTCCAGGGTTTTCGCAAAAGCCAGTGGTAACTTCCTTGAATATAGGAATTATCATCGAGTGACCCGAGCACGGAGGGATGGTTTCCATCATCCACACAAATTGAAAAAACTGAGTAAAAGCCTGTACTAAAGCTTCCCCACCTTCTTTAAAAAGTACTGGCACGAGATCATCTGGGCTAGCAACCTTATTACGATTGAGAGCCGAGACGCAATTGCGAACCTCAATCTCGATGGGTGATTCTAAATCTATCGACCAGGGCGTTACATCAGAAGTTTGTGGAGGCAGCACGGTCGAAGCAGGAGGCCAGCTAAATTGACCCTCAAAGTGATCAGCCCAACGCTCCAACCTTCTAGACTTATTATAGATTAGTGTGCCATCTGTCTCAATGGTAGCCTCACTGACAGATGGTCGCTTGGGGCCAGTAGCACGGATCAGCTTAAATAGTTTGCCCGTGTTCCCTGAAGCAAAGGCGATTTCCATTTTCTCTGCGTTCTCCACCAACCAAGCCTCACGATCAGCCTTTAGGCTGTGTTTCAGCTTCCTACGGATATCTCTCCTATAAGTGTTGTGTGAACTACCAGGAGGAATGTTCCGTCTGCCTTCCAATAACCCCAAGGATATCTCCGAGATCAAGTGTTTCTTCAACACACGAACTCCCGTACCCCGTATTGCAGTACCTGCTTCATAAATTGACTGTGAGATTTGAGTCCAGCAGCTATTAGGATCTTCGGAGTGAGTACTACAAGGGCAGTTGCTTTGTAGGCTGGTTTGATACTTAAGCTTTACCAACGATATAGCCGATTTTTCAACAGCCAGTCGTTTCTGTCGGTGGGGTCTTTGTTCAGCAAAAGTAAGAACAAAACGACAACATACCAATGCATGATCTGAGTCCAAGTGTGTGTTCCAATAAGAACGCCAGCCTTGAATAGAACCCTGCCACTTGTAATTAACAGCTATGTGGTCTATCCGAGACCAGGCCTGATTCGAAGCAGGCGGGCGCCAAGTATAGCAATGATGTGAACGATGCCTAAAACTAGTGCTGGCTAAAAATAGCTTATACTCAGCGCACAGCTGCAACAATCGCCCACCATTATCTGACCGATGTGATGGTATCCCAAACCTGCCACCTAAACCTGACTCTGCATCACCAAGTCGGCCGACCTGGGTGTTCATATCCCCGGCCAGAACGACTACATCAGAATCATGTGCCGACTGAAGGAAGAGCGGCCAGGTCCGAATAAAAGGCGTCGTTGACGCCGAAGTCCCTGCAGTCAGTTGGAACATAAGCAGACACAATGAAAAGACTTATGAAAATTTCGTATCTAGAGTCGGTCTAAACTGAACCTGCCAAGCCGACGACACAAAGTCCTGTTAACAGGAATTCAATCGATCAATGCGGCTGCGGCCTTCGTGCTGAGGACGATACCGACTCTAGCCTGACCGGTAACGGCGGCCACTGGGTCTCCCGAAGAGTATAACCAATGTCGGGTAGACAGTGCGGGTGTAGTTAGTTCCATACGTTGACTATTGTCATGGATTCTAGTCTCCAGAACGTAGCAGAAATCGGCAGACAAGAAGTCTAACGTTCGTGTTAGTGTGGCATGTTGAACTATCCGTTTTATAGTGTGAACGTTGAAAGCACTTATATTAATTCACATTCTAGTTCTAAGCACGGAGCGAAGGAGAACTGAAACTGAATGGTGGGACTTACCGACACAGTGTTACTTTGAGTAACTATATCTATAGTGGGATCTTCAACGTAATCACTGGAAACGGTGGTTGCGAGGAGCGTAAGAGCTAAATTCGATAGGGCAATGGGGGAGAGGTCAGCTGTAGCATGTTTTCGCCTATCCAACCTGCTGTATGTAACAGATAGTGATTCAGTTTATACTGCGAGACGTCTGGTGCAGTACGGAATCAATAATATTGTGAGTATTCATGGCTGTTTGTGGGCTGAGATACTGCTAAGACGCCCAGACCGAGAGCGGAGAACGATAAAGGTTCTCAACAATGGTGTTCACTAAAGATGAATCAAAACCTTTAGTTCGATCTTCCCAAATGTATATCTACATCCTCATTTAATTTCGGTTGGAGAATCAGATCAGCCAGCAACTGTAACTGTGCCCACAGTCCACGTTACCGCGGTTTATGACTAAGCCCAACATTTTTGTGGAAGAAGCGACTGTGAGGCTGAATAGCATTTTATCCGCTGTCCATTGAAAACATAATTGTGTGACATTCTCCTTCTCGGTTGCAACAAACTAGATCCCGAACTGACACAAAAAAACGATAACAGGAATTCTGTAAGTACACTTACGGATTAGCAGAAAATGCAAAACAGACCAGACGCTATCAACAGTTATGAGTTGGTCATGACACAAAACTGAAACCTCTTGTAGTACTTAGATAAGGGGGTTGGCGCACACAAAGGACATTAGTTGCACGAACGATCGAAGTAACAGTGACTTGAAATGGTGTGAACAGAATCGATAGTTCCGATCACTCGGTCACACGATAGTCTGCTCTGGATTGATCGGTGGCTGGTTAGACTGACGATTCAAAAGAACAAATAAATGTAATAGTAGATAATCGAGATAAACATTTCCGGCTCATTGACCATAATCGACCCTTAAATCAGCTTATCAATTTGACGGTATCGATTCTAACCCTGTCTTGATTTCGGCCTCTTCACCCCTGGCAAAAGACCTACATCTTTCATCGTACACTTGACCTTTGACCTGTTGACTTCAGATTCATGTTCTGACTAAAAAGATAACTTCAGACTAAATGACCCAGCTTCAGAATTCAGCTCAATTCAAGACAAGGATAAAAGTCACTGAGTGTGTAACGGAAGCTCCAGTATTAGAAGCGAAAGAAGGCGATTGTAGCCCGGAGTACTTTTGCACTACTACGAGTTACCTACAAATTACCCTCGGACCTTCTCATAAATATATTAATTTCAGTTTTTAACCACGCCTCTTTTTTGAGTGCACATGATCTCAACATTGCGTTCTCTAGTTTTAACATGAACTCACACAGTCTATGAATACTTTTCGTGGCTATAAAAAACGTGTAGTACACAGCACCAAATTCGCCGCCACAGCTTCAAATATGGTTAACGTTCTTCCTTTATAAATGTCAAACCCTAGCAGTAAACTGAGACGGACTGTGCTTAACCGTGCCAATGTAGTGTTGATAAGTCGTGAAAATGACCTTAATCACTACATGAGCAGTGACGCTCGCATGATCGGTAGCTAAGTCAATAGCAGCTCATGTTTGAATCTATGTCCGAAAGAAGAGAAAACCACAAACCATGTTCTATCTACTGAAGAGTGGGTATTATGAAATGCCAGTTCGAGCGCTAATGGTCACAGTTAAAGCTAAATGACAACCTGAGGTGAACTACAACTACTCGCATCAATGGGAGGTGTTGACGATTTACAATAACATCAAATTCAAATAAAGTTTTGGTTGTACACGGCTCTGAATTTTGAAGAAATACGTTGGTGTAACATCTAAAACAATAAACGTTGAGATCACAGTGATACCAAGGTGTAGTTTTTAAAAGTAACAGACAGGTGCAGCATATGTATAAACATTAATACTCGGTCCTAAAACCAGTGACGTTAGGTAAGGCAGAGAGGTGCGACCGGAAGAATGAATTAATTTACTTGCACCGGTATTGTTTGACCTACCGTAAGCTCATCAAATCTAGCAGCGATGTTGATCAATGTCAGTTCTACATCCGATTCCGTAACTAGATTAGCTACTTCCGATGGGAAATGGGCGGAGAATTGGGATCCGATCACGGTTAAGCGCTCATAAGAATTCAGATGATTCTGTTCGCGTTCCTCCATGCACGGCCTCACCAGCAAACAATAAGCCAACCAACATGTAAGAAAACGCCAGCCAATTGTTACTGTGTCATCGACAGACGAGGTAATTGATGAAGCTATCAGATGGTCCAGAGTGCCCGGAGAGGTGAAACAAATTTCGAGAACTGCAAAACGCACACTTTAAGAGAAAAAAGACTGTTGTAAGTAAGACAGTTAAGAATAGACCTTTGTGACGTGACGTGAAACTAACAATAAGTCCGAATTTTGATAACTCATGGTCATCGTTTGCAATACAAGGTAGCGGTCGACGTAGTGAGCAGTGGTGTCTATGCGCACTTTGAAAACTATTCCGTCGCTGTTCTTCATCGTCAGCTTTCCGTATTTCGGAATTTTACAAGTTACCAAGTTGTAGATACTAAACTTGAAGAACGTCATGGGTCACCAACGTATGAGACAATGACCTCTGGTTGATGATACTTCGCCCTAACCGTTAACGGTCTTCTATTTCATTCACTGCGTTAGTAAACTTTACATGATGACACAGTGATTAAAGGTTACCATATTGGGGCACAAGTGAAGTTGACAGACTGACAGAACATAACAGCGAATATTTCCAAAACTTCGTCGCCTAGTATCGAACATGCTTTGGCACATGAGTTAACAAACATCACTTACGGTAACCTATACCTTTGGTCAACAAAATCATAGACAGCAATATATCAGTGGTTCACATTGATGTTCAACTGCTATACAACCAAAAAGAAAAGAAAAAAAGGCAAACACAGTATAGGAAGAAAAAGGGAAAGAAAGGGACCTAACTACTAAAAATAACTACGTTTATACTCAAACCTTCAACAGTACTCAACACTTTGCAAACACACAACCAAGTTGTAGGTGAACGTAAGGTATCATCAGCAAGACAGCTGCCTTAAGGTTTTCACTGTCACGTATCATTAGGTGCATTCATTTCACAGACAACTCGGCCAAACATCGACAACACTTGTACAACCGTTGGATATCTATTTGAAGTTGCACTTACGCGTAATCCACAGTCGGATCGAAGGCAAAGAATTCTAGTAAATCCAGGGGTTTTGCAACACTTGAATGAATAAAGAGAAATGTGAGAAAGGAAATAAATTCGTGTAGCGCACACACACTGATACAGAAAACGGAAACTAAGGACAAATCATGAGATGGCTTTATTTGATATATAAACACATGTTATCATTAGGAAAAATTTAGTCAGACTGTTAATGACACTAGATAAAAAAACCTTTCAAAGCGAACATTAAATGACTTTTTTCACCAAATCATCCATAACAAGTTGTGTAGGATGTGTCCATTAATCGGTTTTTCAGCGTTGACCTTTTAAAAGCAGACGTCCATGGGGAATTCGTGTACCAGTTTGCAGTCAAGGTTCGTTGATTCATTTGACGAAATGCAAATTGGACGATCCTCCATGTCATCGTTTGTTAATTCAGGTGCACATCAAGATGCATCACATCTGTTTACTCAACACCTCAACGATGTCTCCTCTGTTGGCAAGGCTAATAAAAGTACGGTAATCCGAAAAACCGCTTGAGAACTGAACTGTTCTACGACAACCAATGAGTCTGAAAATTACAGCTAAACTAACGTATAAATGAGCTACAATCTCTTCATGACAAATATTTTACGCAAAATTGGACAGTACCGATCAGTTATTGCATATTACTGCTTGAACATTTCCGTTGCCAACCGATCTTCGTTTCGTGTGCTGCAATTAGGAGTGCAATTCTCTCATAGCATAAATGTCAAAGTGATAAGGTGATTGTTTCGTGAAAAGTAGCGTGGCAGATTTTATAATCTGATAAGCTTTCTTCGTAGATCAGCAGATGAAGCGATTGACGCGACCGGTCGACTCGTGCCTTCGCACTGAGAAGACAGTGCTGCCCAAGTATGTTAAACTGTCCACAGTCTCAAGCGGATTACTTGCAACGAAGACAATAGGAGTGGGAATGTCCCCAGTCTTGAAGCAGCACATTGCACTTTGAAGTTGTGAAGCGCATTCCATACAAACCAGCCCGATCACTCATCTTGTTAAGCATGACTTCGGCAGAGGGGCTAAGTAAAACAATATCATCTGCATACGCCTGGTCGGCCAACCTGGCGCAAGGAAAAAGTTCGACACCAACCTCACTGGATTCTTCATATGAACCTTCCACAGTGTCACCCATGACAAAATTGAGCCAGAAGAGGGAGATCAGACAAACCCTTAACGGACACCACTGGAAGTGATGAACGTCAGAGGCAGCTGTCCATAAACTCTCACCCTGCTTGCAGAGTTGGCATACAGTGATCTCAACACATTCACGTACACCACTGGTAATCTCTTGCGAAATAGACAGTTGCAGATAACTTTACGAACAACCGAACCGAAGGCAGCTTGCGGATCAAAAGAGACCACGACCGTCGGCTGCCGGTAAAAAAAACGGTTCTCCATGATCCGTCACGACGTAACACTGTGATCAAGGCATCCTTGACCTTGCTCTGTTTTAATAACCTAAGCACCGAGGCGACTTCTGCTTCCGACGGAGGGCCACATGGAACGAATTAACTGACCAATCGGGTCTCGTCGTCCGGATGGCCTAGTTGAGGCAAGCTGAACTGTTCTTCAAATGATTCAGAACCAGGGGGGATCGATTGACGCTTGTTCATGATGTTTATCGATGTAACAGAAATCCAGTTCTGTTGCAACTGAACAGCTTCCTCGGAGCTTACCTGCTCACAGCATGCTTT
>LUCH01002480.1:79479-93257 GCA_013368495.1 Paragonimus heterotremus
AAAGAAAGGGTATAATGCCTGGGTACTTTCTGCGTTGCTCTTTGATTCGGAAACGTGTTGCTATGTATGACCATTATTGTCTCTGCCAATTGGCCCATATTAAGTGGACTGATCGCGTGAGCAATGTGGCCGTTCGCCGATGCGTATTCCGGAACACTTGGAATGCGCGATCAATTGGTCCATTGATCACGGTGCACAGCTTGTGATGGTGAGGTCGCGTACTGGGTATGCTAGCTGAGCGTTTACGGTACCGAGCATTATATACTGAGAAAATCAACAGTTTGGTAAAACCGCGTGGTGGTCAACCAGCAACGTGATCATGAAATATGAAGACGCTGACTGCTTCATTGAGCAAAGTGGGTAGGTGTCGCCTGTCTGAATGGGGTCCTCGTGATCACTCAAATCGCTGGTTAGAGACGCTATCCGAGATGGCGATGTGTCGCAGTCAATGGCGTACCTGTATTCATACCATTTCTCGTTCTTCCGCTTAGTCTTCTTTTGATATTTTTCAAACTTCTTAGTAACGTTTTCTTCTAGGGTATTCTACGTCACTGTTGAGGTCAGCGGTGGCTGGAGTCACAATACCTTTCGGTCAGACTCATGATTGTTATGATGATGAAGAAATTGAATAATTTAAGTACTCCGAGAGGCGGATTTCCAGTTGTTTTTTTTTACATACGTACATGCTCAACAAATGGAGGATATTTCAATAGAAGTGCCTAGAGCAGAAAATACTTAGCGTACCATAGAACTCAAGGATGATTTACAGAAATCGACTGCCGCCGGTATCGACTGTGAAAAAAAATATCTATCTAGGTTTGAGGTTAATTCTAGAATGAAAAAGTAAGGTTTGAGTAGGAGTCGAGCCAAATGAAGAGTGAGGGAGGAATGGTAAGGTTGTGGACGTGCAAATAAATGTTTGTACAAGGATCCAGTGGAAAATGTGGAGACACGGTTAGAGAGATCTGAATACAAGGGATGAGTCATGTTCGACAGAACTTTTGCTGGGAGCTGTTCGCACACCTTATAATGATAAGAAACAATAGTCAAAAAATTACCACTGCAACCTGGGAGATGTTTTGGGGATCTGACAAAAAGTGCAGTCCCCTGAAGACAAAAAACCAAGGAAAACAACAAGTGAATAATATATCCAGTAGAGGAGCACACATGCTTTAATCAAACAACTAACCAGGGGTGAGAAATGGAGCGGGAAGTTAAGTACTAGATAGAAGATGAAAGTCTGCGAACTTTGGCGGAAGCATCACTAACATGAAGTGGCCATGTCACATGAATACCCAAAGAAATCGACAGATAATTAACCGAAAGAAGTCCAGATAAAAGGGCACTATTTATGTTAAGAATGGAGAAGGCATTAGAAAGTTTGCCATATTGATTCCTCTTCGAGAGTGAAAACAAAAGTGTCAACACATTTAGATGTGTAGGAGGACAAACTGACGGACTCTGATCAACTTGCTGGTTCCGATACTGTCTAACAGGGCAGGAAAAGGAAATCAAGTTAGGTGTTTGTCACTCAACACCAAATCATGGGCATATTTGATTACAAACGTGTTTTTGTCTACTGGCATAGATGCAATATAGTGAAAACAGAAAAGGGGAAAATAGTTACACACTGTAGAACATCGGAACCAGTTTTGAGCGGCGATGGGGCTCGGTCATCGAGCTAAGTAAATTGATTTCCACTTGGAAACTAATCGCGTAAAAGTTCAATAGAAGTATGAATTTCGGATTCTATATCAGTGCTTCCAAAAGCATTCCTGTAGACCGAGAAACGTATGCGGAGGGCTCATGATTTTCCATCGAGCGATGACAGAATGGAATGAACTGAACAAGCGAGAGCATTCAAGGTTAAGCGTGGGCGGAGATAAGAAAACTGACTAGAATTCATGATGTTCACCTGATCTTTCATTCGATTAAGAATAAGCTTGTCAAAAAATTTCAATGTTACAAATGTACGAGATCGGACGAAATTTGGTTGTTCTTTTTTGGTATTATACATGCCGTCCTACAACAGTCAGCAACTTTGAATTGTCTGAAACACTTAATGAATACCTCAGCTAGTGACTGGCATAAAAACTCCGCATATTCCGGAAGAACAATGGGTGACAGACCGTCAGTTCTGCTTGTTTTACTTGATTTCAATCGGATAAATTCCTTGAGAACAGTTGGGCTCTCGACTGCAGCTGAAAAGACAGTGAAAAGGAAAGGCCCTATAAGAGCTAAGGGGGAGTTACTTGTTATCCTGCTAAAATTTCTGTTGGACTTATCGGCACTAACAACCAGTTTCTTGGTAGGACTGTTCGATCTACTCAGACTTTTTGCCATTTGCCAGGTTTCCCGACAGTTTTTGTTATCCAATGTTGTGTTGGTGTACACAGAATTCAAACGATTCAACTCACATCTGACAGACTTGAAATGCATTTGACAGATGAGTGATCGTTCGATTTATGAGCCCTTTCTTTTTTCTTTCAGAGTCTTTTGAGGCACGAGGGGGAAAATCTGTCTGGATGAATCAGAATTGTTTTCCAGGGACAGTAAGTATGGAATCAGAAATTTGGGTAACTCGCCAACAGATCGCAGTAAACAGACGGGTTGCCATGAACAACCTAAGTCGAATCGGATGAAAATATCATTTCTCTAAGCCTGTTATAGTGTTGTATGACAGGCAGTTTTGTTGAGAGCAGTATACTACTCACGAGTAGTAGATTACTCACAGGCAGCATTCAGGAACAAAAGAGCAAGCTCCGAAAGCCAGGAAGACGACGGAGAAGAATAGAATATCGGAATAGTGTATACGCACTATGGCAGAAGTTTCACCAAGGGGAATGACAACGTACTACCACCCGATTTAGGTGAATGCATGTCCGACGTGCAGATGAATGTACGCGTTTATGGTTTGATTTTTAATATGAACTATGCAGGAGTTTGCTCAATAAACAAATTCTCAGGCCAAGCGTCTTTTGCGGTCACAACAATAGTTGTCAGGAATAGACTGCCGACGTCTGAACTTGACAACGAGTAAAGAACTTGCGGCATACCTTACTATAAATCATGAGAGACAGCTTCACAATAGAGTGATCGGACGTATTAAGTAGCGCACGCCTGTGGACAACCGCGTCTTGCTAGGGAAGGCCAAGCCGAGATGTGCGTCTAGAAGTGTAGGAAAGATCACAATGTTGTGCAGGCCGAGGGTAGTTGGAAAGATGTCATAAAGTCGGTTAAAATCACAGCAAACGATGCATAGTGACCTGTCGAGGGCATCGGAAAAAGACATTGTAAAGTCGCTACCAAACTTGTCAATCTCAATAGCAGGACGGCTGGAGGTAAGTAAAGACTATGTATTACAACCGAACGAAAACGACTTAAGAATACAAGTTTGTATTCAACAATTAGGCAGCTTGCATAAATACCCGATTTAGTAAACAGAACATGCCCGGACACGCACCATGAGTTATTGGTGCAATCGATAACGTCCCCACCATGTCTTGCGTAGCCCACAGTGATCCACACTATAACGAGTGAAACTTTCAATTCGGATGATTCTGTCTTCGACGTCCACATTACATCAGGTTTATTGTAACACAGTCACACACCAATTGACACATTCACGAAGTAGGATGGCACTATTAATTTCAACCATGTTATTGGGTAATAAGTGGATGTTTACATTTATGACAGATAAAAATATATTTCAGTGACTGCTAATGAGCAGTCCGGGATTTGGTTAATTTCAAGTTGAACATCACTCGTTTGATCACAGCCTTCGCATCCAGATAGACTTTCCATCCTATCTTTTTCGAAAAGAAACACTAGACTCGAGTTTCGCTCTCATCAGAGCTTGTCAGATATTCTAATTCGGTCGTGCCCAAAATGGGATCAATGGCGCAGTGGTTAGCACGGGTGACTCATGAAAACATGACTGCAATTCTAATCTCGGCTGTGGCAAGCATTTCAATGATGTTATGCTTTCGGAGTTTACCTATTCACATACACGATGTTTTCAAAAATTCCCTTCGATTTTTTGACAAAGTCGACTCATTGTATTCCTGATTGTTCTGCCAATGAATGAGAATTGCGAAAGCGTGAAGACATAAAATGATTAAAAATAGTCACAGGAGTATTTTGGCTTAATGCTATTCGCACAAGGAAGATGATTAAAAAATAACAAAATTTGATGTGAGTTAACAACACGTTGAACACTGAGTAACAATACGACATCTAAAGAAGACTGTTACGTTCACTTAATAGGATTCACATTTTATTTCTACTTGACTCAGTGCCCTGATATCGATGAGAGATCCGAGGTGTAGCCAACTGATCCAGACTACCGTGTTTCACACAATGTACCCTGAATTAATGCATTTGATGCTACGTTGGAGCACCCGATCTAATAAACAACCCGCCCACACCAAGCCTCTGGAGTTTATTGCAAATGAGACAGATTAGTGCCCTTAGTTCTCAGCTAACATACGCACATGGTGACAGGTATGTTTAATTATCAAGCTAAAAGTCCACAGCCGACATCGTTTTTGACTGGACACAGGGAGAGCTAACCTTATTGAGAGTGGAACCGGCAACCTGTAGAGACACACTGCGTTTGTCATGTATTCCAGATAGATTTTTGTAGACTGTTAACCGACCGTAAAATCGAGTGCTGGCTGATGTTATTACCGTTCGTTTGACCAATAAAAATCATTCGTGAAGTTGTCTGTTTTGGTGAAGTCCTGCTGTGTTATGTTACTAGAAGGTTTGCCAATACTTATCGTCCCCGATCCACGTACCATACCTACGACTTCCCATTACTTGGTTTTCTGGTTTCCTCATTGTGAAGCATTGCCTCGGTTCTGGTCTTGCATGCGTTCTACCGACCATACGTCTTATCAAGAGAAGTCGAAACCCAGCCACCCTGTAAGCACTGTTTGAGACTGGTAAACAGATATCAGTGCGAGTTGACGATATCTCATGCTCACAGAACAGGTAGCCTGATAGGGTAGATACCAGGGCTCTCTGCATGAAAGTCATTGATTCCGATTTCAGTCCGGTTATCTCAAACTGATTAGTTCAATCAAGGAATAAAATCAGCTACGGCGGGATGAAGGGTTAAAAATATTTATACCAACTAAGACTGCGATCATCCGAACATTACCATTGCAAACTGATCACCAAAGAAACCACGTTCACACAACCAAATGGACGTTACGAAGTCAGGTTATAAATAAAATTCCATTTTTCAATCGCTTAGTGATCCAATTCGTGCGACAAATCGACGGTCGACCTAGACAGAGCAGTTTACATTCTATGGCAGCAAATGTTGATACACTGCATCTGAAGATAACTATAAATGTAACAGAATGGTAGAAGGACAACAGGAAGGCAACAAATGCAACGCTGTCTTGATAGTTAAATTAGTGGACATGAAAGGAGTACCTTCATATTCGGACTAATCATTCTGTGATGAAATTACCAGGACACATTCCCGAACTAAACCGATAAGATAAATACCCCCCCTCCTATTGAGTGTTTAACATTAGCAGAAACAAACAGACGCCCAACGTACACTGAAAACACAGGTAACAACCATCAAAGGACGGTCTACAAGCAAATTCTGAGTAAGATAAGCATAGCCGGATAATTTACTAACCCCTCAACTCCACATTGATCATTTCGGCTATTTTACCTTCTATGAATACAGGGTGATTATAATCAGCAAAACATTATCCTGAATAAATATTGTGGCCTACTCTAAATAATCGCGGTGAGTATCGGTTGTTCCTTTCAGTGGCAGGTTTTCTTCACCCTCCTTTCTTGATATGCACAGTTCCATCATTATCTATTCGTAAAAATTCAACATTTCGGCAATCCAGTGCGGTGCACAACGTCGAATCTATGATCTGTCAGCTCATCATGATGGGGATAGCGCATGACAGACTATGTACACTGAATATGACTTTGGGTGGATTGCGGCTCAAACGGTGCACCTTTTGAAGTGAAATGATGCAGTTGGCTGTAATGAAAACATTGAGTTAGCCATGTTCTGAATAGCGGTTCATTTCTGCATTACGGTGCACATTGAAGATGAGAAAAGACTACGATATTAGTTCGAGGTGACACGGAACGCCGATCATAGGTCATTGTGATTAATGTGTTGTGTCATCTAGGTTTGGGCAGCTTAAGTGTACTGCCTACGGTTGGGCCACAAGACCATAGGGAGTAGTGGGATGTACAAATGGAGAATATCGCGCACTCCGTGCGACGGAAATGCACTAAGTTAGAAGATAAAATAGTAATCACCGCTTCTGTTAACAGTGATTCCTCAGAGCATTGAAACATTTTCGTACAAAATAATTACGAACATGAATCTTATGAGCGTCACCTGATAATCGTCTGCACAGTGCAATTGATGTAGCTCAGGTTTACAAATTCCAGTGCAACTGTGGCCAGTTCTCGGGCAGCACGTTCTGTCAGCGGGCTGGATTGATTCGTCTTGCGCTGAACGCGTTCTTTGAAGTGTGGATACACATGTGACCACACACTGCCTAATGCGTCAGAGGAAACACGAAGAACAGTAACGATATACGAGTCACATAAATCGATAGTGAATAAAACCAACATAAAATGAACAACAGCAAATGTACCATTGGATAACGGTGACCATTTGGTTTCTCTGAAAGATGTGTTAAAATCGGAACCAGTGACAGATCACTGCATACAAATAGAAAGCAGTTTTAAGATCCATAGGTGATGGGAAGAGTGAAATATTTTTTTTCCAAACTGTGCGCCCAGTGCAACATTACTTCAGTGATGTGATCATGATTAAAAAGTTGTTTTGTGTATACCATTAATATGTTCACATGGAACTAGCTGTAATGGTTGCAAGGTTGAACAGGTTCAGATATATTCGTTGCCATGTTTCACCATTTCTCGCTATCTGGATTATTTCAACTGTTCCTGTGGAGCTGAGTAGTCAGCTGTTTAAGGGGGGTCAAAGAGTATCACCTAGCTAATCTAAGTAAGGCCTCATAGGGTATCAGCGACTGCATGTTGGCACACTTCACCGACATAAGTCTCCAGGTTGTCGGTAATCGAGCGTTTAGTGGTTCGCCAGCAAATGATCAAGGAGTGTGCGTCATCGTCTACGAGCACGGCTGAAACTGTCAACATCCGTATACTGCAAACAGAACTGTGAGCACAAAAGGAATTTGTGCAATCACTTACTTCCCCTGCCTGAATGTAATCAGTCCAGTTTCCAAGTGCCTTCATTTCGTATCTTTCCCAATCACTCTAGCTGACTTGACATCACATAAATCAGCTTTCTTTATAACCCTACCAGAAGACCCAAATACAGGGCGGAATGTAAATTTCGATTCGCAACTACAATCTTGTTTATGAATCACTGTTAAGGGAAATAAAGCTTCACGCGCATATTGTATTCTTTCAGTGGCTGTCCATTATATAATCTTGACGCCTTAGAAAATATATCTGCACTTGAAACTGTCATTTTGATGAAGCAGATGTATGTGAATCACAGGTACAGAATATCATTTGAAAACCGTAGTTTCAAAGTGATAAGCTGGATGAACGATCGCTTCACTGCTGTGTTCTAAGAGGGGATGGAAGAAAAACTTCACTTAACACTATATAAATATGTTTAGGTAAGTCGCATTTCAAGAGCGAAAACAGATAACAGCTTGCAGTTGGGCAAGAGAATAGGCGTCCAACGTATTACCTGCGAATAAAGGGACCTATCCTAATAACCCCAGAGATAACATCAGCACTGGACATTAATTCATGTTTATGGGTGGTTGTGCTCATGCTGTATCTTTCCTTGTGGGCAGGACCGGAGTGAATGTTTTCACAGTCATGCTAACGGAATTCGGATACTTATTACACTAAACTGGCAAAAACAAAGACGCATGATTTATCTGTACACTATCAGGTGTGTCAAACACAAACAGAAATTAACAGGAACGAATGGTAAAACCAAAATTAAAAGGGAACTAGGTAAATGTGCCGTTTGTAAATCAACCACGGTCGTGCTAGAGCATGCCAGACGATACTAGAGCAATACGAGCAAACCAGTCTTTCTGGACATGCAACTTTGAATGCCGGCGACTTGGTGCACGTGCATCAGCATAACGCAGAAACTGGGGTTCATCAATAGCGCAAAAAGCCGTTAACATCTAGGTGGGATGTACCCGATGACGATCGACAGTGTAAGTACAGGCGGTTTGCATATTGGCTGCTTTGCGGACATTCGCGTGCAACAGGTCTGCATTTGTATCACATGATTCCTAACTTACACTGAAATCCAGTGCTCACTGTGTTTGAGTGTGGTTGTGTTTTAACCCCGTCCATCCTCAGCTGCGTTATAGGATTCTCTTGCGAACTACTAAAAGACAATTCCACGGAGTTCCATCGCAGCAAAAGAGTTCACAATTCTTAAGTTATCAAAAACTATAACCCGAAAACGGTTCCACGCGATCAGTAAACACTTTCGATTTCACTAACACCAATCGCAACAAGCGAAGTCACTGGGACAGGGTTACTCAGGCACAGAAATTTTTCGAAGGATTTACTGAAAAGCATAAGACACTTTACAATTCTCATCTACCTCGGCGTTTGTCGGCAACTAACGCCATTGAGATAACAGAACATGACTAAATACATTTAGACCCAGCAAATCAGATATCCACATGATAAACATCTAGATGTGCATGGACAACGAGATGAAATATGCACACAACGTGTTGACGTATTTACATGCACATGGCCAGGACCAGCGAATCAACAACCGTTGACAGTAGACGTGTTGTTGCGTCTGATGGAAGGTTAACGTGTTGTGGTCGAAAACTGTTACATCATCCCGAAACCAGTACGCTCACAACACTGGTGGGGACGCTACGCCTGAACCGTAAAGGAGAAAATGCACAATCGAACACAGAACCTTTTGATCATTAAGAAAGTTAACTCGACTGGAAAGGTTGGATGATCGACTTCGCACCAGACATCCAGCGAACGAAGGGAGCTTTAATGCTTTGTTTTCATGTTAGCATCGAAGTGTGTACAATCAGTTAATCGGTTATAAAACATCCAACACTGTCTTATTTCAGAATGAACACAAGTGTGGGCTCGCTGCGGATGCACGGCATCCGAGACTAATCTAGACATGATGAGACGGTTGGTCGGAAAGATGCATATGGTGTGACAGTTTTGAGTGCGCGCATTGGTTACGAGATGGCGTGGATAATAGCGTTGGTCTGAAAGAGCTTATACTCAACCCGGTAACAAAGGTATGTATAGTTATGTTCGTAATAGGACCGAACCATGTACAAATGCAGTCCAGCGGGAACCGCGGGGTGATGCTCTTAACGGATTTTCGTAGTAGCAGTTTTCGTTAATACTTTCTTGTTGAGGTAATGAACCTGAAGGTTTGGGTTGGATTGACTTCGACAGTTTTGCAACTATCCTCTGCGTTTTACAGTAGCCCCTCTTGAAAGAACCTTCATTCGGCACTCTGCAGAAAGTGTACAGGTGTCAAATGGTGACTAGGCGTTACGGCACTCGATGTAACAGTATCATACCCAAAAGAAATTCAACTTACATATTTTGTTGCTTGGTAAGCTTAGTACCGTAACGCATGAACGTCGGGAACAAATAGTTTAGCCACCGAAAATGAAAACAAGAATGTCGGTTCTCACTGCATTTGCCACTTCAAGCGAAGGAATAATCGAAGCCTTCCATAAAGAACATAGAAGAATTTGACAACTAGAGTAGACGTACAGATATCTAAGTAGCTAACTAGACGAAATTTGCAACAACCGAGCCAATCCCTAACTCGTAGACCGTCTGACGTAAATCAACGGTTCCCTCACAGTTTTATTGCGTTATCAGTTACAACTTTATCTATCATGCATCCAAAGTTACACTTCGGTATTAGCAAAATAACAACATGATGGTTGCTCTGGACTTGATCGCTTAGAATCACAATGTTTGTTTGCTAGTTGCGTTACCAATGTAATTTTGTTGGTGGGGGCTCAGAAGAGTGGAACAGAACGACATAATCCCACAGACGATCTTCATGATTGTGTGACAATACTGCTGTGTCACAATCACCGAAGTCCCCAACTACCATCTGCCTCCTTAGGCTATCTTTTTAGCCTCACTTAAGCCAGTGATAAATGCTACAACAACCGTCACAATCGAATAGACTGTGGAACAAACAATAAGCTTAACACAACGCATTCAAGAGACTAGACAATCGAATAAATAGTTTACAGAAAAATTGGCAAAATCAAGAAAATAACATAGGATAAATTCGATATTACCAAAAGGTGACCGTCCTGGGTACAGCAAAATCATAGAATTTATGAATATAACATGAAATACCATTGACATGACAGCCACGTATAGAATCAATAAAGTGAACTCACAAATCAAATTCTGAGCGGACTTTGAATTTGAAGGAAATCTACAAGCAGATGAATGGTAGACAGTACAGCAATCAAGGTGTGCGAGCTCACAGTAGAACACACGAGGTCATTCAAACGAAAATTTGTTGGAATAAAAATTTACGTATCGGTAAGCGACATGTGTAATTTCACTCGAACTACCTTAAGAATGGAACCGAGTGGAATAGCATAACAAATGGGTCGAAAACATTCCCGTTTTCACAACCAAAACACAAAAATGAAAGTACTGCATATGATAGTGGCTGAAATTACTATCTGGAGGTTTAAATGTCCTACATTACATTAATTCTAATCTCCATGATTCTTCAGTTAGGCGTGACACAGTTAATAGATGTTGCTCCTTCGGGAATCCAACTTAACGGGAATGACAGTTTAAACTTCCAATATTGTTTTACGATATACACGAATTTGGAAGATAGAGGATTTGAAAGTGCACCAGGTGACAAATGTTCAGTGCGTCATCGCGTCCTAAGACTTCAGTAACAACATAATGCGTACTTTGATTTCCAATCACTTTTGGTGTTGTTGATTGTATGTACGAAATTATCTTGTGTGCAAAACGTCCTATCATTAGTCCCACCCATGGATGAGACAGCAACCGTAGTAAGCTGATACTACAAACCATAAGGCTGCGTACAAACAGAATACTGTCTAACACAAAGAAAATGCAAATGTATGCACGATGGTGGACTGAAGAGGGAACAGGTCAACAGTTTACAACATGCCTAATGGATTCTACTTCTGAGTCATATCATACAGACTGATCATCCACAAAGGTGGCAAATTCTCGGGTCCTTAGCAAGAAATTTGAGTTGAGCCGACAAATGCACGTAACGACATAAATCGCCTAACGTCTCGCTTTCCTAGTATGACCGCTGTAAATGATTTCCACATCGAGAGTGCAGATGAGGAGATCTATCACCAACAGTTAGGATTACTTCATTAGTGAATTCACTAAACAACGGCTGTCACTAGTTTTCAATAGAACGGATAACTTATCGCCATCCTCTCGAAATGCGGCAGGTGCACATGCACAGTGGATTCGATCTGTCATAGAAAAGCATGCACCTCGTGACAAAACTATTGGGACACCCCATATTTTTAGTTTGCTTTATTATGTATGGTCTAGAGCAGTAGGCCATTATACACTGGAATTCAACGGCATTACTAATCGGGAAACCTAGGAGCATTCCAGCATCAAAATGTTCTAAACAAGCATTAAAAATGGCGGAGATGATATCATGAGGACAATATAAATAGTACTTCTTCCTACGGAAATAATAAAATAAACATCTTCATCTTCGTTTTAAAAATTTCATGCGTAGGGCTTGCATTACCTCACTGTTATTCAAGAATGTTCTTACAATAAGCCATTGAACTACAGCCTATAGCTTTTTCGGCCACTTGTCGAGCTCGAATTTGCCAGGGATTCTCAAGTGCGCGAGGCACTCTGAAGCGCGAAAGCCACGGAAGAGCGGCTGTTTCCGTTCGGTATGCTATGCACACGGCTGCATTGTATTGTTGAAACACAGTAGTCTCAAATGTTGAGGACACAACCAAAAGGCCGCGACAACTAGAGTTTACCTAAGATTGCCGGTCCACTTAAGTCAATCACTTGCTAAAAGGTGCAACGCCTTACCAAAAGGTATGCAAGCAGTATCGCTATGCAATTGATACATAATGATTATCGATTTTTTTTTATCGCTGTGATCCAGTTTTCATTTTATGCACTAAACGATGTTTGTTATCATGTGACATGCACGAATTAGACAGGTTTGTAAGACAAGTTGCCTTCGATTTGCTGCACTGGTAGAGAATAAGTGAACACATTATCTGTGATGTTCCAATCGAACGTGTACTGAACAAAATAAACTTGTCTTAGAAACTCTGTTTCTTTGCACATTTTGTGACTATTGAGTATACATGAAACGACTAACTCATATCACAGTCAACGTCTTCCGGTTTTATAGGTTAGACTTGTTGAGACTCGTTGCGTCAGTTTACTGCTGCAAGCGGTGCGTCAGAAACGATTATTCATATGAAGTTAAATGAACACAGATCATCGATCCAACCCCCCTCCCTCATTCTATCAAATGCATCTATTGTCAGTCGAACCTTCTGGTAGCCACGGTTTGAATGTTCTTCACCGAACACCGATTGTGTCTGCTAAGAATACCGTGATCGGTGGTATTTGGCTGAATCGGTAGAACGAATAAACGGCAATATCGCGTTAGGCGCGATAACTGGACGATACACACAGAAATCTGCGAACAGTCCGAGTACTGTAACCAACTTTCTACCACTCACATGTAGTGTAATAAGGTGCGTAGTTGAACAAAAGTATAATCGTGTTGGTCATTGGGCTGAGAAAATCAACTCTACTGTTTGTATTACTTACGTTACTCAGCAATGTTATCTTCAATCATTATGTCACACTCGTCTCCTTTTTTTGCTAACTTATTATTGTTAAGTGGTGCAGAAGTCTGTCACAACGAGACTGGACCTTGACGCGGTGTGACAGCTTGCGCATCTTGATGACCTATTGGGCTAAACTGGACGGTGTGGCCACCACACCGATAGAGTCACTCATGCCAGGCAGGCCAACCAGTCTCCTGGTCCTCCACGTTGGGGGTTGGAATCTTTTTTCGGCAAATGTACCAGTTCTGGTACACTGCCACCCACCCGCTGCCATGCGACATAAGCGTTTGAGCTAAAGGCTTTGGTTGAGAACCCTAATCGCTCTCCTGTCTAGGTCTGGGCGTCCTGGCAGTATCTCAGCCCACACACAACAATGAATAATCACAACACAAGTAATTCCATACTGCATCGGTCGTCTCGCAGTATAAAGCGGATCGCCCTATCTGTTGCATACAGCGAAAACATGCTACTGCTGACCCCTCCCCCACTGTCCTATCCAATTTAGTTCTCAGGCCCTTCCCGACCTCCATTTCTGACAGTTACTCTACAGGTCTCACAACAGATGTAGCTTACCGTGATAACTCTGAGCCGGTGAGTTCCGTCTCTTACCATTCAGCTTCAGGCCTCCCTAGCCCCTTGCTTAGACCCAGAATGCGAATTAACATAGGTGCTTTCAACGTTCGCACTCCAAAACAGATAGGTCAACAGGCCGCTCTTGCACGAACGTTAGACTCATTGCATCTCGATGACTGTTGTATCTCGGAAACTAGAATCCAGAACAGTAGTTAGCGTATGGCACCAACAAAACCCGCATTGTCTACCCGATACTGATTATACACTTCGAGTAACTCCACGGCCGCTGTTACAGGTCAG
>LUCH01002481.1:0-17663 GCA_013368495.1 Paragonimus heterotremus
AATTTTGAATGAGTAGAACAATCAGTTACCGCCAACAGGCAACGAACACATTGTCTACGAGCAGTCAACCATGAGATGGAATAAACTAAATAAATGATATTTTGCAATTTCAGTTTTCCAAACTACGTGAAACCGCTAAACCTCCAACCACTTAGTATCAGCTGAAATATTAACATCGCGTTCAGTTATGAACGGTAAAACGAATAGGCTGCTACCAAGTTGCCTGCAAGAAGCCGATCGTAAGCAGCACTTGACCTGTTTCAAAATTTGTCATTCGCTGAAACTGTTGTATAGAGTAGTGCATGAATGAACTAATGTGTTAACTTTCAATAAAAGTTGACTCAACAATCTGCATACTTTCCACGGTTGAGGTGGGACTCTAGGAAACAGAAAATTTTATTCAGCAATGGCGACCTGGAATCTACTTAAACGCTCAATAATAAGGAATGTTGTAACCCACATCAAAAGTTGTACCCTTCACGTTGAGAGGTGAAAAAACTTAATACAAGGATAAACTAATCTGTTTGGTTGAACTGAACTGACTACCAGCGGTGAATTTTACTGATTTGTGTGAATGCACTAAGATCCATTTATGCCCGCGCCCGAATTTTTGACGGATTGCGTAATGAGTGTAGTATCGTGAGACTTCCGTTTATTGTACACTTATCGCCTCGATCCATAATCTAACTGAAACTAACAAAGGAACTAATGTCCGCAGTTTGTTTCGTCCGTCAAATGTGCTTAATGCAGTTTCGAATGTCATTGGTCAACATTATGTTAAACAAGGTTCGGTGGGTTTTCGCACAAACTAACAGCGGTCCAACCGTTCATGAAATGGTTTCCGTCTCATTAATGTTGCAGGCTGGCCGAGAGGGTGTAACATAGCAATCTATACACCAATTTACAACGATTATGCTGTGAAGAATTCCACTAACGACAGAATTGAGATGCGTCATTACTTGTAATGATCTGATTCGAAAAACAGATTTTATAATGAGGTACAACACGATAATGATGCGGAATGCGGGTAACCACTATTGAACAACTAAGTCTGTATTTTACAACAGGTACCGGATCTTGCAGTGTCGTCTGATTCTCTGACTGGGTGTTGCACTCGTGATAACTAGGCTGTATGCAAAATAACAATGCACAATCGATGTGTTATGTTGTTTCATGCAACCTCAACCTGATTTTCCCGTCATGTTTAGATATTCAAATGCGATTACAAACCAAACGAACATACCCGTAGTGGGGCTCTACGTTGTGATGTAGTTCTGCGTTCAACTAGCTGTCAGTTTAATGATTCAGAGCAATTATCAGGGAGATATCACACTTGGTCATAGTAAACTGACCATCAACGCACAAAACTACGGGTCGAACAACTGTGCATTCTATTGTTACTTCTTCCACATTTCACTTCTGAGACACAATGCTATAATATCGTCTCTGGTCCCGTTAACGAAAATAGTTATCAATTATTTAGTACCACGTGTTATGCAGCACGCTAAATTGGACAGGATATTTCAATGATGTGAAGATATTGAGTGTGCTGTATTTACACGCACCTGAAACGCAAACACTACACGATGGGGTTATGAAGAAACAGTATTCAAGGTTGTCATACACACCAAAAATTTGACAAACTAATTTCTCAAATGGACGTTATTCAATGAAATGTTTGACATGTGGTCAACACTGATACAGCATATGTATCCATTTACGTGAAATCTATGTGGTGTTATTAGATTTGCAGCAACGCCTAGCTTAGTTGGGTGGTGATCAGTCGATGTTTATGTTTTTTAATCTATTCTCCTCATAGCTCGAATTCTTTGATTCTTTCCCACTTTCACATTGTTTCTTCCTCTCTTCTTTTCCTAACGTGTGTTATTTTTTAATTGTTCCTCCGTGTTTCGTTTTTGCCTTTTTTAAATTTATTGTTGCTTCGTTGATACGTATATTTGTGTTTGGCTGATATCATTCGAGTTTTGCTAGCATTCTCCTCCATCTAATTTTTTCAGCAAGTGTTGATATATAACTCTTCGCTGTGATTGTATATTTTCCTCAAACTTGCCAGTGCCTCCGTCAGCTTCATATTACATATGGTTACAACTTTCCCTTTCCTCTTGGTTAAATAACCAACATAACCTTTTGTAATACGAAATGATTTAGAGGCGATTACCCCTTTTTTCCTGGTCGATAAGCACGCTTTGTTCAGATGGCAAATTCAATTTAACTTTGAAGGCGGATTATCTTGCTATGTTGTGAACGCAATGGATACCGTTTTTATTCACCTCAATATGCTGGCGGTAATGCTTTTAAGTACTGTATCTACTCAATAGCATTTAGCGAGAGGTTTTGTCACCGGAACTTACAGGCCTTGTCGAAAATGACTTGACAAATACTTTGGTTCAAGTAAAACAATTGCAGGTAGCAATTGCAGTCTTCCGTATTATAGTATGTGTTTTGAATAACTGAAATTTCGGACAATGTTCGTTTCATGGCAATTGTTACAGCTAAGAAACAAACGCAGCGGTATCTTCCTCTCAGCAAATGAATATGTTTCTAGAAATCAGTCAAAAGGTAAACCAGACATTTTCAAAATGTTCACATGAACTTAACAGAGACCGCTTACGAGTTAGTGAGTTTGAGTCACCAAAGCACTTTCACAGGATTCACTGGATTTCTGACTACTCGTTAATTATGTTTTGCAGTGTCTATCCCATCGGGTGGCCTGTAAACAACACTAGATAACTCCAAGATTAAACGGTCATTTGTTTACATTCAGCCAAACGTTGTCTTCCAATAAAGACCACATATACGCGGACAGATACATGTCAAGGATTTTGCTCAGAAGACTTTATTATCATACAAATTTGTGATAAAAAAAACTCTAAAACTAACAAATTGCGCTTACCCAAACACTTCCATGAATGGAGTTTTTCATTGTCCTCAGCTGTTATCTGTTGAGTACCTTTCCGATACAGATTGCAGTCCGAAGTCTAATAACGATATTAGTTATCACATTATGAGTAAAGGGAGTATGTCATTTAGAGCTACAAGGTTACTTACCTGCGAATTATGTATGATTGCGATGCACCACCTATGTGTCATGCATAGTGATTTACAGTCAACCAGCGATTGATCCTTTTTGTTCTTCTCCTGTTTGACAAACTCTGCTTTATTCAGTTCCTTCCAGACCTCCTGGTGTCCACCGCAAGTATGCAATTCTTGAGAGCCAAACGAAGTCGTTTGAAAGGCAAAAGCAAAAAACGCAATTAGCAGTATCATGATTATTGAAGCAGATTCTGAGCCAGCTGATAGTATTAGTTATTTTTCGGTTTTGGGACGGTCACGTATGTTAAATACCGCATGTAAGCCGATCTTCATTGGCAAACTAAATGACCAATTGTCTAACAGGAGAAAATCTGTACGCGTGATTATACTGCCTTCTCATTGGAGTACCGTCATTCGAAAGTGAAAGCCTCGCCGTTGTAAGCCAAACATTTTGGAGTGAGTGACTTTCAGAGTTAACGGTTGATTGGTGACGTAATCGGTTCAGATAGTTTGTCAACCTGGTCGGTGGAGTCATCGAGCATTTTTTGCTGTTTGTGTGACTTAACTACGCTTGACGCAAACCAACATCTTTGATTGGTGCGCTCACGTTTTTGCACAGGCGTGGTTGAAGTCGCGGTTGACTTGGAATTCTGTTTGATCATGATTACTAGTAAACACAAAACTCTATTCTGACATACCCAAAAACATCAGGTCCGAATAGCTAAACGTATGTGTTGTTGCAATTATTTGAGGTTTCCAGCCACACTGCCCGTCTGCCTGAACATTCTCTAGCCAGTGATTTGAGAAATGTTTATGTATTCGGCGAGCATGCGCTTTCTAACCAAGCTCTTCTCAACCTGTACACTTTACCGAGAACGTTGAATGAGTTACAATCATTCTCACCCTCGCGAGTGATTGTCTAGTGCATCCGAATTCCAGTAGCTTTATCACTGACGAAATTCGACACAATGAAATGGCCATCCTATATCCCACACAGGGCTCATTCCGATGAATTCGAATGTTCTATTAAAAACCCGTTTCTTCTGGAGTGTCTCTTGAGCATCCCTTCTGCTCTGGTGTTTATTAACAAGCTGTCATTGGTGATATTTAGCGAGGTTTATCGGAAACCTTTGCAGAGGTTGATAAATTCACAGTGCACGAAAACTTAACACTCACATTCTCAGGGATTTTTGATGAATATGTCCCGTAAATTACGTAACGTTGCGGTTATTTAACTTAAAAGTTAGCAACCAACATGTATGCTGGCTTTAAGCCGCTACAGGAATTCTGTAGAGATTACCCTTGTTCAGAATGAAAAATTATATATGCCCCATTATCATGAAAGCAGCGTGAGGAGTGACGCAGGCTGTGACTAGCGGTTCTATTCTCAAACCACTCAACGTTGAACTACAGTGGTCTACAGATAAGCACGTACTAACCACTGCCTTTAAATACACACAAGGTGAGTTGACATTCTTTATCCCGATGACCACAGTATGAGAGGTTTTAGGTACAAAAAATTGAAAACTGAGTCGAACTCACTGCCCATAATTCTGTGGTGACTGACCATTCTAGAAGATAGGGTTGGGTAAGTTGCTCTCAAAACATTTTCCCTAAGTACGGCTTTGTTATAAGTCCGGAAGTAGAGCCAGGTACAAGTTTGTGTTTCTTAAATTGAATACACTTAATAACGAGCTATTGAAAAATCTCAGTGGTAGTAAAATGGCTGTAGAATTTAATTGCTGGTAGAATGGTATCAGTTCTTAGTGAATAACTATTATCCGAGAAAAAATCAAGCTTACTGCAGAGAATCTTCGAAACCACATCATCTATCAATAGGTTCAAGGAAAGAATGATTACGAGGTTTTCCGTCTGAAGTTAAATCTAAATATAGAAGTTCACTTTTCAGCAGAACTTCAGAGTAAGAGTATGCACGCACAGAAGCTATCTGCCTAACACATTGGTCACACGTAGGTCAGGATATGAAAACCGTAAGAGTTACATGCCAGATTGACAGTCGGTTTCATCATCACAATAACTTAGATACATTAGTTACAAGATGGGTATGTCGGTTTGTGCGTACCCTTGTTTTCTGTTGACTGTCTCCCAGTATGTATGGGCCCAATGTATGCTTTACATTGCCGTATCAGTGAGCTTACATATTGAGATGCTACATTTCATATTGATTTGGACAGTTCTGATATTATCTATACATTGAAGTTTGATTTATTCACATGCATGATTGCGTTTGCTTATTCCTATTTTTTATATTACAACGAAACATCAGAGGTTAAACTGAGCGCGATAGAGGTTGTGGAACACATTTATTTCGCTTAACGTTTTAACAGTCAACTTTGCTCCGTAAATGCTCAGTGCATATTTGTGACGATGTCGGACAAAAGTAACTTCAGTTGTTCCCAGGACCGGAGTGAAGGTTCAACGGATGGGGACTTCGCGATAAGTAGGGAACTGCCAGGTTTTTGTGCACTTACCTTTGTTAATGGTTATCTGGTCCGTTTGTTCGCGGATGAACCTATGCTACGACTTCCGTGGGAAATTCCGGATTTTGATTCAGCCGGCTATGCTGTAGAGATGTTGAAGCTAAAGCTGTGTTACTAAGCAGGTGCTAACTGCAACAATTGTAGAATTCTGGAGAGGACACAACGAATTTACGGAACATGGGAATATTTCAGACTGGTATTTTCCGGTTCGGATTACCACCGACATGAGTAAGTATACATTACGCTAAGTTAACAGTGATTTAAATACAACCTATCGCAAATGCTCAGCGTACGAGTAGAAACAATAGAAACTGTCAAACCTAGAGAAACTAAAACTGGACACAATATTCCGCATGTGGTCTGGTGTAAGTGTCATACGGCGGCACGAAAACACTGGGTTTCCACAAGGCTACTGTCTTCTTCAGTTGATACATTGTCCGAATTGCCTCAAGGACTGAGGAGACACCTTGAAGAGTCAAGTAACCCGATTTCTTGCACCGTCACCTCAGTAACTCCCTGGATAAGCAAACATTGTTCTGAACCTTCCATCTACCGAATAGATTCCTCTGTCTCGACTCCCGCAATTTGTTTATACTTCGCAAAAGCTAACGGAAGCTTTTAGTCGATTTTCCACTGATGAGTTTCTTCGAGGTCCTGTTGCATCGAAGACTTGCTAGGGCATCCCACGAGTTTTACATCATCTGCGAACAGGAAGCAAAAACTGCTGATCATTTCCGTCAAATCATTTATGCATACGAGGGGGAGCAGGGGACAAAAATCGACCGTTTTGCAACATCGCTGAGGACATGTACAGTGTACAGCATGAGGCCCTCCACTGGCATGTATAAACTCCTATTCTGTATGAACGCCTTCACGCATGCTAAAAAACAGGGGGATATATTAAACGCCTCCAACATAGGTTGGAGCCTATTTCCTACTGCCCTCTTTGTCTGCCGATGCGACAGAGGCTAGTCCTCGGTTAGTCTGGCTTCACGAAGTCGGCAGTTTTATAATTGCCTACTGGATGCCTTCTGCCTTCGGTAACATTCAACTGAGCCAAATAACGTTGCACTCCCCCATCGCTTGTCTGTTACCGACAAAACTAACAGTCATAATGATGAATGCTTTGGACTGAAAATAATTGTAATACGTCCTTGGGTTTCGTTTGGTTTGTCTAATCAATTTCTCCTCGTATATCGGTCGGTGTTTTTGCTGAACCTAGCTGACTCTGAGCAGCGCCCATCAGTAATTCAGATAACGCTAATCACCGGCTGTACGTCTGAACCTCTCCTAGGCCCCGCGTTTCCTTTCTTCGAACCTACTCGCATTGCGTCTCTACAACGGTGAATTCTTCTGGAGTGTGAACAACTGAGTCAATTTCAGTAAATGGGTATTGACTTGCTTGTTTGCTTTATACCATACATAACGCAAACAAACAGCGAAAATATGAGAAGATTCATCAACCTCCAGACCAGTCACCGGCGGAATGTAATGGCCAGCGATCGTTTGGCTCCCCTCAGGATCCCGGCTGCAACCGTTTTTTGCTTCCGTGTCCTGTACACACGGTTCTGTGTACATCTGTTATATTAGGCCAGATATGAATTGAGTGTCTCTCTATTCAGGCGTGCAACTAATTACGCGCAGCGATTGCTGGTCACTTTCTTAACGACTCATTTACTGTACCAATCTTCAAGGTTGTTTAACCCAAACCTTTCCCAGCGTTGTTTAACGCACAGGAGGGTTCCACACAATTTTCGTCTCGAACGCCTTCGAGCGCCGCTGAGTAGGCTGCGGCCCATATCGCGCTTTTCTTGTTTTTCCTGTTGGTTGCTGCTGTTGATCCCAGATTAGGCTGAACCTAACTATTTATCATATCACAGGAAAATACCCGGTTTAGACATTCGAAGAACGTGTAGCGAACAAGCTTGTTCATCATCTGGCTGAATACGACACATTTATATAGGTTAATCATGTGAGAAAATGTACGGTAATGAACCGAACAGATTGTTATAAGTTTCAGGAAGATCACGTCGATTGTACAAATTGTTGAGGGCTGTTACCATCTCGGTCACGATTACGTAATCTGTTCGGTCCGAACGTGGATATCTGGCCATGGATGTTCCAGTGATTTGACGAAGCTGTTTTGAATACATCGTGGGGGTGGAGCAAGCGGATGGCTATTGCTAATTCGAATGCCAACAGGCGCACTGTGACCCGTTTTGGCTGTAATCCATGAGCGCAATATCATATTCCCAATCGTTACTGATAATATACGATTTGTTTCCAAACCTGACTGCGTTCTCTAGCTCGATGTCTGTTGGGACAGTGTTTTGATTGCTCTTTAGGAAAGATGTTTTAGACTGTCAGTAGACGAGGGCCCAGCACTAATTTTTCCAGTTCAGGAGTGGTTCATAGAAGCGTCCTGGCACCATTACCCTTTCTTCTGTATACAAACGATAAATGTGAAGCTATCAAGCATGGCAAACTATTCCTATCCGCTGATTATATCAAACCCGTCTAAACGTTTCTTCCTGGCGATCTGAATTGCTGCTTAGGAAATATATGAGAGGACTTTCTGTCATTCCAGTCTTGGTGTCAGACTTGGCTGACAAAATTTCCCACCAATAAATCTACCCTCGTCGCACACGGTTGTCCTACACCAGTAGACTATAAAGTAGACTACAAAGTAGACTATAAAGTAGACTATAATGTAAATGGTCACGGTATTTCAATCGCCAACTCAGTGCGCGACCTGGGTTGACGTTACTCAAACCCATTCCATTTCAGAGAACATATATCTTTCCCAGTATCTAAAAGTAGACAAACGATTGGTTCCAGTAAACATCCATTCCTCCCTTCTGCAGCTTGACTATACCTTTGTAAACTGTGCGTATGACCTCAACTTCAGTAATGCAGGTTCATGTATAGTCATCTGCGCAAGTCTGATAGTCTGGTTCCAGAAAGTTTCCAACGTACATTCACAAAAGATCTAGTGCGTTGTCCGTCTCCTCTGAAATACAGAGAACGCTGCCAGATGCTTGCACTATATCCTCTTTGGCTACGGCGTGGTCAATCTTTGGTGAGTCCAATCCTTGGCTCCACTTGTTGTTGTTGTATCGAGACTTATTGTAGTTCACACCTCTGTTCTACTACAAATTGGTGGACTCGACGTGACAGTTTCTTTTGGCTACCTTATTTTTAAAAGTTGATTATTTTAACATGTCCCAGTACAGTGTTGAAGTTGATAGTGATTTCATAGAAGCATCCATTACTGTTCGACTTTCCAATTTTTGTATTTCTAATTCCCGATTGTGGTTTGGTCAGGTCGGAGCTATATTCAGTACTCAGAGTTAAACCACAACCCATGATGTACTCGTACGTGGTCCAATCTATCCCAAGTGAGATCGCTGAGGAAGTTTGTGATCTTATCGATGAAATACCTTATGAATGCCCGTACGATACCTTTTAAGAAGCTTTGATAAATTGGATTCGAATGTCGGATCAGAAGAAGTTAGGCCAGCTGTTTTTCAATATTGAACTGGCTGATCGTAAATCGTCGCAATTACTCTGACACATAAAACAGCTGCTTGGACCCCGAAAAATGAACGATTCTATTTTTCGACTACTCTGGTTGAAACACCTGCCTCCGTCTATCCGCAAAATACTGGTATCGTTTAAGTCCACCACCACCACCACCACCACCAAATGACGCACTTACTACACAAATAACTGCACTCATAATGCAGATGCAACAGGTGATGAACCATGTTTCTCGTCAGAGTCGGTCATCATCTGGTATGCGTTCATTCAACCGCCCGCCTTCACATACACCAAACAAGAGTATATCATTCTGTTGGCACCACCAGAACTTTGGTCAACCTGCAAAGAAGTATAAGCAGCCATAATCTTTCAAATCTCCTCCTTGGGGGAGCACACTGGCCAGTCAGTAACGGCGACGACTGTCGCTGGCTTCATTCCAACATGTCGCTAGTTCTTCATATCAGATAATCCACTGGTATCAGATTTCTCATCGATACCAGTGCCGAAGTGAGTGTAATTTCAAGGCGAGCGAAAAAGATTTCTCCACCTACTTCGCCAGCCCCGCAAGCTGCTAATGGAAGCCGAATAGCAACACACGGCACGCGCTCAATTACACTGGACCTAGGATTGCGACGCCAATTTCGTTGGATTTTCCTCATTGCAGGCGTTCAGAATGCCATTATCGGTGCTGATTTCCTGTCAGTTTTTGGACTTAGCGTTGATGAGCAACAAAAGAATTTTCTGGATCGCACAACGTTACTAACGGTGGACGGCGCATTGGCCAAGATTAATTTCATAGATCTGCGTTTTCTCATACTCGAGGCTGCACCACGATTTTCTGCGTTGTTCCAAAGTTTTCGGAAGCTTGCAACTCCTTCGCATAACCACCTAAAAGTTAAACACCAAGTAGTTCACCACATCAACACTACAGGCGGTCCTACTACCGCTCGACCGCGCCGACTTCCGCCCGCAAAGCTGAAGGCTGCTAAAGTTGAATTTGATCACATGTTGCAACCAAGTATTATCTGGCCGTCAAACAGGTGTTGGTCAGCCCCATTGCGCATGGTTCCCGAAACGTCAGGAGACTGGCGTCTATGCGGCGATTTCCGTGCACTTAACAGCGTCACAGCACCCGATCCATATCCAATTCTCCACATTCATGACGTTTCTCTTAATCTCGGTAACAAAACCGTATTTTCCAAAACTGACTTAGTGCGCGTTAATCATTATATTTCTGCGACTCCTGAGAATATTCCAACAACGGTTGTCACAAGCTCGTTTGGCCTTCTTGAGTTTTTCAGAATAATATTTGGTTTAAGCAAAGATGCCCAAACTTTTTACAGTTTTATGAACCAATTTGCCAGGGGTTTTGGTTTTGTTAACGTTTATCTTGATGATGTGTTGATTGGTAGTCGAGATCATTGTGAACATGACCAGCACCTCCGCTTAGTATTCAAACGTTCTGTTCAATTTGGAATCACTGTCAATCCCTTGAAGTGTATTATCGGTTTTGGTTCACTGAAATGTTTAGGAAATGTAATCGATTCCAAGGGCATCCGACAGTTGGACACAAAAGTCGAAGCTTTACAAGATTTCTTCATTCCTGATTCGATTAAAACACTTCAACGTTTTATCGGTATGATCAACTACTATCGTCGTTTCATACCACACCGTCCACGTATTGTGCAACCGTTGACTGACCTCTTACATGGATCAAATAAAGGCTGACCAAGTGCTGCATGCTTTTAACACTGGCAAAAATGCGCTTGGCGGAACCATTACCTTGTCTCATTTTAATACCGACCCTAACATTTGATTGTTTCTCTCAACCGATGCGCCAGCAAACGCAGTGGGAAGTGGTCTCCAACAGCTTATCAACCAGGAAGTATAACCACTCTCATTTTTCTCTCAAAAGCTGTCCGCTGCACATACTAATTATAACACGTTTGGCAGAGAACTACTCGCAATATACTTGTCGATTCGGCATTTCCAGCACTTTTTAGGAGGTCGAGTTTTCACTGCTCTGACAGACCACAAACCACTTGTCTACGCACTCGACTCCTCACTGGACAAACATTTCTCCGTGAAATCCGTCATCTTGATTTCACCGCACAAATCGCAACGGATATCCGTCACACTCCAGGATCTCTCAGTGTCATCGCGGAGCCCTTTCCAGACTACATATTGATGCATTTTCAACTTCATCATAGATAAGCCTGGAGAAACTGGCAGAAGCACAGCTGAACAACGAAGAGCTATCTCATCCAGAGACATTCTCATTTCTCCGGCTGTCCCAGGTTCCCCTTCCTCACTCTCATTCCACTATCCCGTGGGACGCATATACTCCCAATCCCAGACCGTTTGTGGCAATAACTCCTCGTAGACCCCTGTTCGACTTCGTACACTGGCTTTCACACCCTGGGGTACGCACCACTCTCAAACTCAACGTTACGTGCATCCAAGTATGAACCGGGATGTATGCATTTGGTCAAAATTCTGTTTGCGTTGCCAACGTAACAAGATCCATCATCATGTTGTGTCTGCACCTCCCCATTTCCCCACAAGGAATTCTCATTTTTCTTACATCCATTTGGATATTGTTGGTCCTCTACCTCATTCCGATGGAATGACCTTTCCTGCTCACTTGTGTTGATCGTTTCACTCGTTGGCCGATGGCTCTTCCCATATCAGATATCACTAGGGTTATAATTGTCAGGACGTTTCTGCTTCAGTGGGTTGCTAACTTCGGTGTACTTTCTAGTGGCTACTACAGATAGAGGTGCGCAGTGGTGATTGTCACTAAACCTATTTCTCATCACTGTTGTTTTGTTACATTGTTGATCATAAGCTGTACGATTGCGATCGAGATATGAATTACCCACTTTGCTTAGTTCGGTTTTCATTACTACTGCGTCGAAGCTAGCTCTGGGGTTGAGCGAAGTTAACTACTTTATTTCCGTATTTCTGGAACCATCACAATTGATGTCAAGGACTTCTGTAAAGTTCAACGATGAATTCCTTTCCACTAGAAATTCTCAATATTCACAATTCGTCGAGAGAAATCGAGAACTTTTTAGAACGGGCAATGAGCTCAATGTGGAAAAGAAGACCGCTCACTTCCCCCCCCCCCGTAATTGGCAAAGACGCGTACAGCTTTGTGGAAAACTTATCATTTCTTGATTCACCAATTTCTCTTTCTCACTAATCCATGAGTTAGAATACGAACTCTGATGGATGTAAACACTCCGTATTGGCTCGTCAATACCGAATTCACAATAACCTGGATGCGTTTGTTGTAGCAAACAACCAGAGGGGTGAATAATCAATAATCCGGTTAGAATAGGTCATTGAGTCCAGGGGAGGGTCAAATTCACGAACAATTGCTTCTGAAGACAGAGAGCTGGCTTGAGTCGGTTGGTTGTGACTGTTTCAGCAAACCGTAAGAATCTTGGGTTAAAATGACGTAACTGAAGTCTGAACACACCAGACGGGTCGATAATGTGACCACTGGTCAGGACGTTTTTAGCGGCTAAGGAAGCTGGCTGCTTACGTGTTGCAACAACATTGCCGTTCTCCCGTAACACGGACTGCTGCACCCATTTAAGTAAGTGTTCCTTCATTCTGGAGCGCAAGCACCTCTCGGTTCTGCCTACGTAATTTTCTCCGCAGTTACATACAAATTGGCAAGTACAATCTGAAGTGGTATTGAGAGGCTGATCTCTTCTGACTGAAGACAATGACTACTTTTGAGTCCGAGCAATTACATGGAATTTAGCTGCGTTGAAAGTTCGCTTGATTGAATGTCTCAACCGTTGTGTTGTTTGGTGCATGATATAATCACCCTTAAAAGATAGCCTTATGTAGCCCTTCTTTTCTCTACAGTGATCAGCTCTTCGGATGGTACTGTTTGTCTATTGGGCCGATCTGTGAACCTTCTGATGTAACCGTTGGAATGTAGGGCAGAAGTAATCAGATCTTGCTCTTCTGCAAGACTGTCATGCGCACAGAGTCACCTCGTTCGTGTGAAACGCATATTCAGTAATGTTCGTTTATGTTGGACCGGCGTAAACCTGCCGAAGTTTAATTATTGACCGGACCACGTGGATTTCCTATAAATAGTCTCCTCGGCCACTAAAGATGAGGTTTAGAAACCACAGGCAGTTGTTGACCGCAAACTCACCAGTTACCTAATCGGTCCATCTGGTGCATTCAGAGTCCTGTTATGTCGTTCTAACCCAAGATTTTTAGGGTTGCGAAAGGTCACGGCGCCCAGACACGCTTTGTACTTTCTCAGAGGCTTGTTGGGTCATCGATACGTTCACTGTAAACTCTGTTCACTGCTACTTGTAATTCTCTTTCATACTGGTTCAATCAAGATACACAAGTTTCCTCCTAAATCCTTTGAGTTCTCACTTCAGTGCGTGGTGAAGACGTAAACGTTTCTCGCGTTCTTTCTTCAAAATTTGGGTCAAAATTATACTCCGCTACGGGCAAAACGACACATGTAGCAACGACGTTCCAGAATATGTTCTGTCGTGCCTTGGGAGGTAGCAGTGGTTCTGTGGAGTCCTGGATTGGATTCCTTGAGTGCTAGCTTTGGACGAAAGGTATGCTGTACGTGCTGAACTTGCACCCTCCCCCGTTCGAGAGTATTAGCCCGGAACTTTCAGCAGTTTTCGTCAAGCTCATGTTCTTCAACACTGGAATCCAGAACACCTGTGATGATGAGGTTACATGATCAATCGGCATTGAGGTGCTCCTTCCGCAACATCTTGAACCTCTGCCTTTTGGCTGAGAGGATATCTGGGAATACTTGGGTTTCGTGGGTGCAGTTAGGTTTGTAGATGGCTAGGAGCACTGGCTCGTTGTCGTTTACACACTTTATTGACAGTGGCTTCTCAGAATGTCTACAGCCAAGTATTATTATCAACGACCAGAACGATGACGGACCACTGTTTTTGCTCGTTTCTCCCACCAGAGCTCGTGAGCATGCTCATCGCGGAGCTCCAGAAAGCTACTGACGTACTATAGTAAGTACTGAATCATCACGATCCTCTCGACCTATGGAGCTCAGCTTCATTGACGTAATGACATAAAAATATCCGGAATTTCCAAACGACTCAGGGTAGCTCTATCGTTTACGTACTGTATTTTGTCAGGTTTATCCACATTACTTATATTGTAGGACGGCTTGGCAGTGAGATTGCCAGTGATACTAGTTGCGGAGGTCAGAAGTTGCGCACTTACGCACTTCAACCGGCTGGTAGCAGCAACCTTAGTGGACAGCCGAATCAACATTCGGTGGTGACGTTGCAACAACTGCCACAGCAGTTGGTCATGAATATCTACACTGAATGCAAACTCACTGAATGCAGTTGTGAGAAGTTATAATCAAATATATGTACGTGTCAGCAGACATACCTAGGCACATGCGGATCCAGATCTTGCAGCGTGAACACTGTACAATATGTGTTGAGACTCGGTCCGAAGACAACACCGTCATAAGCTAGACCACGTTTAATGGGTGTGTGACCAAGAAAAGAACGAGCACAGAAGTGGACCAGACAAAGATCCAGACAAAATTCCAGACAGTACAGAGATATCCCAATCAAAGGACGAACGTGTAGGCTGGGTGCCAGAAATTGGCATATGGTTGAGAAGGCATCTGAAGGGTGAACTTTCACATGACCGTGCCGATTATGGTCACATTGAACACAATGAAAAAGGCCTTTCCAAAGGCAAATAAAACCTTTTTTGGGGACTTGCATTCTTCTCCGATACCGTTCTTACGAATATTGGTAATAGCTGGTCTTCTTCGAGTCAAACTGAATGAGAGTCGATGAACAGCGTTGCCGATGGTTCCAATGTCTGGGGGACAGCTTGTCTTGATAGTTGACAGAGGTAATGAATCTCGAAAGTGTCTTGGAGAAGGTAAAACCGTATAGTCCCCTGGTCGTCTCATTGACACCTTGACGCGGTCGGAGCTGATTGTGATAGAGGACCCAAGTGTCACCCGCAACTAAAATCTCACGAAGAACCCTGCTCTGGCGTTTCGTTGTCACACCCTTTGCCCACTTTTTGTGATCGGATCCATAACCACCGGTGTAGACAGGTGACTGAACTGACAACGGAGCGTGTTCGTCTGATGCAAATTGCTTCCGTTCTGGTTGCTTCGTCAGAATCATGGAGTTTAGCGTGGTTTGTAGTTTAGGACCCATAACGGCTTCAGTAGGAGATTGATTCCCGGTCAGCAACTTGTAAGGAGCCGTCCCGTAAATGAGCAGGAATTGCTGTAGGATTTCTTCAGACGCCACCTCTCCACACGACTTGAGAATGACCCAAGTCGACGAAGCGTTCTGTCTGCTCGTTGAACTGCGTGATACGGAGGTGACCGAACGTGCTTAATAGCGTTGCGCCGGCGGAATTCTCCGAACGGACCGGACGTGAATTGGATAACGTTGCTGGACACAATGGTTTCTAGGAGGCCATGCTGACAGAACAGTCGCTGTTGATGAAGTCAGTGGTACGACCCCGGGTCTTCCGGAAAATGTGTCAACCAAGACGAGATAAGGTGTCCCGTTTATTGGACCGGCGAAATCGACGTGAACTCTCGACCGTGGATGCTACGGTTGAGGCCATGGAATCGGCTTATAGCGGGTTGAGTGTCAAACAGCTTGCTGGTAACTAGAACAACGTTTGACCAGGTCCTCAACTTGAGGAAAGCTGGCTAGTACCACGATACGATCAGCGAACATTAGGCAATTTTCAACCAAAGAGAGAAACTCACAGCGTTGTTGTAGCTGTTGCAAATCTCCTGTCAGAGATGTGGTAGGCCAACGGCCTTGGACGTACTGGACAGCTTGGCAGAGGATATGATATTCCCATGTGGCCTGCTTAATATCGACTGAAGTGACCGGAAGGGCACGGATGGCATCGGCTAACTGTCGGATGGTGTCTGGTTCAATAGACACAGTGGAGATCACCGCATCTTCTTCGGCCGGTTGATAGTTGCTGATGAGGCGGGAGAGAGCGTCGGCTTACACAAAATCCTCGGTTTTTCGATGCTGGATCCGGAAGTTACAGCTGAGCAAGATGGTGGTCCAGCGTTGAAGTCGGTTGGCGGAATGCACCGGTGTGCACTTCTTCGAACCACAGATTGACAGCAATGGCTTGTGATCGGTTAATAGGGTGGGCGAGCCACCATAGGTCAGCCTGTGGAGCATCTTCATTGCAAACACCAATGCGAGGGCCTTCTTTTCTCTTTGACCGTAAATCCTCTCAACAGCTGTAAGTGTTTTCGAAGCATACACAATGGCTTTTTTCGATCTGTCAGGAAACTGATTGAGGAAGACGACACCAACACCGTACTTGGAAGCGTCGGCTGCTACGACGATTGACAGCTTGGAGTTATAGCAGATCAAGAGCAAGTTGGAGCTGAGCATCGATTTCAGTCGAACGAATGTGGCTTCACAATCGGTAGACCCGTGCCAACATACACCTTTCTCCATCGAACGATAGATGGGAGCCCGGATGTTATGTAATGAGGACAGAAATGCCCCATAGTAACTGATCAACCCAAGGAAAGAACGAAGTGATGGGACATCCTTGGGTGCCGGCATCTGTTGAATAGCCCGGATGTTCTCAGGGTCGAGATGACGGCAGGCTACATCAAAAATAAAGCTCATTTTGATTATCGCATGAATCTGCTTCGGTTGCTTTTCATGTTGTTATTTGTCTGGTGTTTTGTGAGTAATTCCACATCGTGAAATGTCACATCATTTTTAATGGAAGCATGATATAGCATAATTTTATTATTCAATGGAGATGGATGTGAGGACTGTAATTTTCAACTAGGATATTTCGGTTATGTTAGATACTAGTTTTATTTTGCAGTCTTCTGGTAAATAGCTTCTTGACGCACAGTGAATTCCTCGAGGTGGTTGAATTGTCGTAGCAGAAATTACCCTCCGATTCGCGGGAAATGTCTGAGACTTGGCTTCAACCAAGTTGGTGTTCCCTAAAATATCACATCTGCCACCTTAGACAATGAAGATAGTTCATTAGCAAACCATGGATTTCCACAATTTTGTTATAGTAACTTTGAATTGAAAATAAAGAAGGCGGCCAAGTACTCAGGGACATGTGTCCAATGCAATCTGTCGAGGCAATGTGCGATCTGCGTTGTTCATGTGAGTGCTGTGCATAACATACGACCCGCTTGTTATGGCAAATACTACGGTAACAACCTCGTCTATTCCCTAATGCAGTGAGATTGTTCTCTAGTTAAGCAAAGTACCGCACAGCCGCTGATCTGAAGCTGCTCCTCACGTCACTGAAGTTGCTCATCATGTTATTGAAGCCGCTTGTTCCTGAATTACATTTAGACCCGAGCACAGTACGCCACACTCCAAGGAATTGTTCAGAGAACACGCTACTCAAATGCCCGTACGTGTATATTGAACTCTACAAATGCTCACATAGTGTACATAAAAAACACAAGCTAAGAAACGGTAACCGCTTGACTTAGCAAGTTGACAAATAAGCTGCCTATTTTTGACTACCCAGGCA
>LUCH01002481.1:31469-47567 GCA_013368495.1 Paragonimus heterotremus
GCATTAGGGAATAGACGAGGTTGTTACCGTAGTATTTACCATAACAAGCGGGTCGTATGTTATGCACAGCACTCACATGAACAACGCAGATCGCACATTGCCTCGACAGATTTCATTGGATACAAGTCCCTTCGTTTTTGACTACCTGCAGGTCCCAGTTCAGTGCCTTTTGCTATCAGAGTGGATTTGATCTTAGTGCAGTTGCACTGCACAATCCTTCCCGGTCACTGATGCTCACTCATATAATCACTCATTATTTTCTACTCACTACTCCGCTAGCACACAAGATATTAGCCAAACATAACCGTAGGGGAATAGATGTGTTTCTACGAATAATATGCCATCTCGGTTGTACACCAATTGAATCTTATTAGAGTGAATTTGAGAAACTTGACGTTCGACATGACTTGTATACGTAGCAAACCAAAAGTCTCTGCAGATTCTCCCTTCCTGGTATGGTTCAAAGCTTGAAAACATTCGGCAAATTCAAAAGAAATTTGGGTTAATGACCTTGAAGTTACCGTGGGCTAAGTGAGGGGAAGCTGTGTTCAAAGTCATTTGCGTATGCCACGTGGAAAAGGTTGATAACGATGGATATGAGCCACGCTGCTTGCAATCTCCGGAGACGTACATGCGTTGCTAGGGTGGTGTTGTCGAAGCGGGCTATACAACTCACCAAAACTCAAGGAGGAAAAGATCTGAGGTAGATCTTACCCACTACTGCAACGACAAATGGAAGTGTACTTTCCCCTCCTACCGTGACCTGTAACGTAGAAAGAAAAGGAGTACCTGGTGAACAACAGTTATATACGGACTCACCATGTAACCTTCCAGTGGTTGCGTAACTGCATCTTTTACTGCACAAAGTGTTCTTCCTTGTTGCTTTTGTTTTGTGTCCTTTTGGTTTCTGGAATGAGAAGGCTGCTGGAAAAAAGCACCTATAATAAACATGTACGAAACGTGCTGTAAAGTGAACGCGAAGTTCTGATCACGTATGACGCTCGACAGGTGATGTGGCGGTGTCCGGTGGAAGGTTGATGGTGTAGAGACGGAGCTGCAGGAAATTTCGAGGAATGTCGCCGTCTGCATAGGCGACTTTGAAACGATCGACGGAAGCGGGGTCATGATGACCATAACGGTTGATCGTGAAGTGTTCTGGCGTTCGTCGAAGCAATTTGAAGAGGCTCCAGTTAGGCGGTTGAAGCGGATTGCGCACATCGTCACAGCCGGAGAGTACATGTGAATCGTTGACCAAATCCTTGTGCATTTGCACTGGCCTGTTCTGTTTACGGGGAGGTGTAGGTTGAATCCGCCGTCTGCATCGGGATAACATGGAAGCAAATTTCGAAGGAATAGAAGGTGTTAATTCGGGAGTTGGCGAAACACACTCACCCATTAGACGCAATGTGATGTCATAAACCAGTTCTGCTTGGGTGCATTGGAGATGAACGTTCGACGTGCTTCGGATCTCTAGAGGAACAAAGGGAAAAACTTCACTCCATGCCAGGTTCGTGGCGGCACAAAGCGAAACTTCAAGTTGCCTATGAAACAGTTCCACTAAACCAGTCGAGGAAGGATAGTATACGGTGGTGCGACTGTGCCTGCATCCAATAAACTTCGTCATAGCTTCGAATGTTGATCATTCGAAATATGAACCACGGTCCGTCGTAATGGTTGTAGGGCATCCGACATTGGCCGTCTAACGTCCAAAGAAGGCATTTACGACAGCCTTGGAGGAGCGATTCTTCAGCAGGATGGTATCCGGCCATCTTGGCAAACGGACAGTACAGGTTGAAAGGTAAAAGTAGACGCGTTGAAGCGGCAAGGATCCAACTAAACCTAACTGGACGTGTAAAATCCCGACATCTGGGAGATTGAATGAGGAAAGTCAGCTTCCTGTGTGTTTATGCACCTGGAACGTTGGTGCGCAGCTGCAATGAGTGACAATGCAAGAAAGTTTGGAAATCAGGCCCTCGCACCTAGACCTCAGCTAGAGCATTAGAGTCAATGGAAATGGGTGTGACTGAGGTGGCATGGACGTGTGATAGAGCGTCAGCGACAAGCTTGAGGGCACCTGTACCATGCCGTGTGTCGCAAGTGGACTGCGAAACATAGTCCAGATGTCCGACCTCCCTGGGGGAGGGCCTGTCTTATGAGAAACCAAGTGCGAAAGGATTGTGAAGCGTAAACACAATGAAAGGATGACTTTCTACTGTATGACGTTTATCTCGGCAAATAACAAATAGTTCTCTCCCAAACCAGCTACTCCAGGATGCGACAGATAATAAGCGTTTGAAGAATAATCCAACATATTTTCATCCATAATTGACGAGCTCTTGTAACACGGCACGGACAGCTACATCTTCGACATCAGTGAAGAGAGAAATTGGGGCCTGGGTGTCTGGATTGGCTAGAAGAGTAACATTTGATACAGAAAAGAAAAAAATTCTAATTAACTGTTTGACGGACAGGGTTGTAAGAATTTGCACGGCTGATGCTATCGCTGAAGATTTGACTTTCGTATGCACAATGTTCATACAAAGTGGCTACCTGGAAAGGTTCACAGAGAGAGCCTGAATAAGAGACGAAGTGCCTGTTTCTGAAGCCTCGTTTTGTGCATACTTATTCACTTGTTCCTGTGATACCAGTTATATTGTCCGCATGACCGGATGCTTCTCTGAACGGGTCCGGGAACACCACCCAGCCGGACTCAACAGTGAAATGAAGAAATCTGTCAACATTTCCATAGTATGGAACCTGGTGGATTCGAATCACTCTGTCAATGTGACGGACACATTTCGCCCAGTCTACCAAGTGAAAACCACCAAGTCGGGGGCAGTGAGGCATAGGATTTTTTACACACCAGAAGCTATCGGAATTCGCCTGTACAACCCATCCCTCTGTGCCCAGAAACGTTTTGTTCAGGCTTTGGATCTGTCATGGCCAAACCTACATTCCGTTAGCCTGTCAGGACCCGCAGTTCAAGTGGGTACTTGATTGCAGCAGGACATTGAACTGACAGACATCATTAGCCACCCGTCCCCCATTTACCCCATTTGATGATTCCCCTGTAGAATTCGTGATATAAATTTGATGTATTTAGCTTGATGATGAATCACTACAAATGAGCTTGTTTGCTACACAGTATTTTTCATGACTACACAGGGAATTTTCGTGCGATAGCCTATCCACCTCGACAGAGGGCTTGAGCGCTGCGTCCGTAAAATTTATCTTATACGTACCGCTTCTGAGTAAGTTCTTGAGAGGGGTTGCAGGGTTTGCGCACATTAATTAATATACCGGCGGTTGTAACTTACTAGTCCCGCTGAACCTTCGAGCTGCTTGAAGGATGTTGGCTCGGGAAAATCATTGTCAGCACTAGTCTTCGGTGGCAAGACCTGAATACCACAAGCGGAAGTAACGTGATCCAAGAATCTATACAACCATTTCCGGATTTGTATTAGACAGAACTGTTGGTTACCCCGTGTTGAACTGACCCGGTAAACAAGGAAGCACATATTGTAGATGTTCTTCTTCAAAAAACTGGCCACTTATATGTCACTTGAGTAGTAGTAGACGGATTGCAATCCTCGGTACACTTCATGATTGAAACACCGAAAGGTTTGTGCAGCGTTTCTAATACCAAGTGGCATTCAAAGAAATTCTAATAGATTAATAGGCATGAACATGTTCGTTATTACTGATTGAATTTTGGCAGATAATCAAGTTGTCGCAGACTGGGTGTGAGAGGTTGGATACCTATCAGGAATCAAGACCTTGTGGAGGCCACGATAATCAGCACAGGGGTGCCAGTCACCCGGACCTTATGAATTGGGAAGTCTCATGGACTTTTTGAAGACGGATTATTCCTGGTTCGCGCACGTGTTCAAACTCCGCCCTAGCTATTCTGAGTTTGTTCGGGGCCAAAGTTCTTGGCCTAGACAAAACCGGTAGACCTTTGGTCTTAATACGGTGCGTACAAGTGGAAGTGACTGGAAGTGGCTCGTTCGTGGATTGACCGGGCTGTAGGAAATTCAAGAGTAATGATGCCTGGGGATGTGAAGTTTCAGGCCGAAGGACGAGAAGACTGATGGCCCCCGTGTATGCCTAGGTGGCTTCCATACTAAACTTTGTATGGGAATCGATCAAATTTCGTTCTCCGGTATTGACCATGATGTCGAAATGCTGAGGAAAATCGATCCCTGAAATAGCCAACACTATGGCTGCAATTGCGGAAACCCGGCAAATTGTTCGCTGGAGACAGCGGTCAGGCGTGATTGGGTGGTGACCATAGGTATGAATGGGCGTGCTGACATCCGCGTCTGCACCTACCAGGTACGTAGTCCTCAGACCTCGATCTGTCATATGAAGGAGGTGACTGCTATAGAAAGGTTGCCGGCCACCTTTGTCGCTGCGACGGGTCCGCTTAAACTTTTCTTTGGTCCAAGTATTTACAAGGGGCGACGAAGCGTTTCGCCCGATTGTCGAATTCGTTGTGATGGCAAAGCAATCCATACCACGTTTGAGGGTGTTTGCGCGGAGATTTATTTTGGCGTCGACGGGAGGATGAACATATCTTGAGACGAGCAAAATGCCATCAGAATGCTGCAATCTCCGCTGAAACAGTGCGCACCTCACTTGCTGACTGCGGATAAGATGATCCCCGTGAAACTGAAAGGCCAGTACTCTTAAGAACCTCTTCTGTGCGACTTGTCACAGCTGTGATGGAGACAGCGGAACTGATATGAAAACGGTCATGTATCTCGCCTGCATCTAACGAAGATGGGGATTTACCGGCTGTTAGGGTAGCCTATGTGTTAACCGGGAGACGCTCTATCCATAACTGTTCAGGAAGTGTCCCATCCATAAATAAGGGTCCTAGCAATTTTTGCGTTTGATGCGACAACTCTGACGGTCATTTAACAACTGCTTTAGGATCTCTAAAGAATTGTTGTAGACGCAATCATTCAGAGGGTGTTATTTGTTTGGTAACAGATTCCTTAGATGCGTCCTCCCAGACAGCATTTGGGACGCTAGTAGAAAGGTCGACCGTCCCCTGAGTGTCCTATGACAGTCCCATTTGGGAGGTATAACCAAATCGTCTCAAACGCATCAAGCAATAAAGCTATTGTACGAATTAGTTGATAAAAGTGTTTTCATCGACCTCCGCGTTCATATAAGTTTCACCATTCGTGACATACCTACTTGTTGTTTACGTCGACTACTAATTGCTGCTCGCTGACTTGAATTTTTATCATATCGAAACATCACGGATTTTCGCACTGTAACGTTATTCATCTCTCTAACTTTCTTAAACACGGCAGTAACGTTGCCGCTGGCGTATTCAAGGATACTGAAGACTTACGTATGTCAACTGATGAACTTTATACGCGTATGCACGGTTTATCATATTTAGGTAGTAACGTAAAAAAGCTGGACGGTTTTACACAAACGAAATTCGAAAATGTACGGCTTACGGATGAAGATGTTGTGGAGGAACCGCTGGTAGGAAAAGTACACATATTTCTGATGAGTATTTCAATCCGTGAGCATTCAGTATGAGATGCTGACTTTGATTCAGGTAATACAATTACTCGTAAACATACAACTAATATTGAATTATTGGGACGTTTCTACAGACTGCGAAGAACGATTTCATAAGAGGACTATAACAGAAGTTGCTAGAAGGCTTACCATTCGTACTAATTTATTCGACGCTTTCAGGAATATAATACTCGAGAAACTTCATCATCCCTTGCATAATTATCTAAGGACTCGCAAACCCTCAAAGGTACTCCCTGACTATCTGTTCGCTGAGTTACAGGTGGTAGTTATTGCGCTCATTTTGGGTCAAAATGTTTTTCTCAAAGAGTGTTGCCTAATCGTCTGGAGTGCTCCGCCGTCAAAATTCAGTTCCGCTTCGGGGGGATAAGCCCGTTCAAAAGCTTCCGTATACACCTGTGACTTATTTTGTGTCGCTCAACAACGCCACTGACTCATGTTCTCTATCTTCGGAATATATTTTACTGTGAGTCACAACCGGAGGTTGTTTACGATTACTTTGGGCACATCATCCGAGAGATGATAGAATTGAATCGAAGTGTTTTTGTTGCCAAGCCAATAAGACGGGCCGCGTAAAGTTGGATTTTGTGATTGCCGATGCGCCGGTACGCGCCTTTGTCCGGCAAGTGACACAGCACTCAGGTTACTTCTCGTGTGATAGGTACACCGTCCGTGGTGTCTATTCTCATGGGCATGATGTTTTCCCGGATAATGATTGCCCGGCTAAAACGGATGTTGACTTCCGTTCACGCTCACAGTCAGTGCGCCAAACTGGTGCGTCGCCCATCGAAATTCGGCAGATAGATATGATGAAAACACTTCCGTTGGAGTATACATATATGATTTGTTTTGGAGAGCTGGGGTGACTGCTCACTCTTTGGCGTTGCAGCGTGACAGTGCAAAACGTCAGACTACCTACAACTTCCATGAGACTGATAAATGATCGTCTAAAGTTAAAATGTACCTTTTTAACTTGCAACGTTCCAAAAACGTGCAAACCCCCGGACAACATTGGTCGATGGAAAGCTAGTGAATATCGACAGTTTATGTTGTATATTGGACCCGCTGTCCTGATGGACGTGTTAAACACACTTTTCAGTTTTCATGTCCGTTTTTTGCAACAGCCGGCCGTCACAACATTATCTGTCGTTCGTGCACAGGGTGCTCATCAAGACAGTTGACCAGTTGGCTGCTCACTACGTCGAGTGCGAGTTGGTGTTCGATGTGCACAACGTGATTCATTTATGCGATAAAGTAAAGCCTCGTGATTCCATGGATATCTTCTCAGTATTTCCCTATGAATCATACTTGTCGACATTCAGGTGCTTGATACAATCATCAACGATGCCGGCTTCACAGCTGTTCCGGAGATGTGCGGAAAGGGCTGCCTGTGATAATGACGACGAGATCAAAGTGCACGACGACATATCCTCTGCATGTCAGCTAACGTCCCCATAGTTGAAAAACGGCGCCATCCTTAGACCAACATTTTTCATTGATAGACGGCGGATTTTGGCCGTAAACCTAACATCATTAAACTTATCTAAGTCAGTAGTCGCATTCTTATTCGTCGCTACTCACAAAATAACGTATTTTTATGAGTGTATCCCCTCTGATGATTTGCGTATTTCCAAGTGTCTTCGCCTGGAGTCATCTACACTGTGGAGGACAACTGTGTTGAATAATAACTTCATTATTCACCCCATTTTACATACAGTAAATATTTGAACAACTGTGCTTTTCGTGTACTATTCAACCGCACGTCGTACTAATGGCGACTTCGTAATCAAGGTGTATCACCTTGCGAAACTTTTAAACGGTGACGAGATTGTCGACGAATCTTGCCTTCAAGTCGAATATCACTCACACTTGATCGCAGCTGTCACATTCCAGTCGGCGTCTTTCGAAAAAAAGCACTAGACTCGAGTTTCGCTCTCATTAGAGCTCGTCAGTAGTGCATATCCCCCCCACTGCCTGGACTATAACCACCGACACGTTGTTCATGAGCAGGCAACCGTGTTTACCAGTGCGCCATTAACTTCACGTTAGGCAGGACCAAATTATTGTATGTGAACGCTTGAGCACTTTCATTTGTGAGTAATGATCAGGTTGCCCGATCGTCTCGATGGGAGACACGGTTACTCTCTTTTAACCCCATCCGTCATCGTTCTGTGGCCAGGTCTAGGATCAAGGAAGCACAACAGGTTGATTTTGAATGGATTGCCGTCTAAAACGTCCACCAAGCCTTACTCTGTGAAAGTACATCGAACAACAGGTAAGTTTTACTTCTTTTGACACGATTGTCCAAGATGACTTTGAACTGGCTAGTAAATGCGAAAGCACATTTCAGGAGCTTTCCGAAATGCCAACACCCGATGCTACTGCGTACATGAAAGTCTATGGGAAGCGGAAAAGGTAAGTTTCCACGTATTTCATCGTAATCACTTACAGGCAACCCAGCCGTTTTCACGGATGAGGAACCCATGACACGGGCAAAGAATGTACACCACGTTAACGTCAATTGCTTCCTGCCATCACCAACTTTGGATTACATGGCCACACGTTTCATCGGCACAAACCTACCATAAGAAATTGCCGTAAGCCCATGCACTCCAGTTGCATGCAGGTAACTAATACTGAGCAATCGCGTGCATAATAATTTCAGCTCTTCCTCATAAACCCAACCAAGTTCACTTCACTGCAATATGTTAACATTGTTGTGAACGCGGGATTGAAGGATAAGAACCTTGATAGTTTCCAATCATTATATACAAATTTTATGAATGCCGCTTGCAATGCTTTGACCAAAATCCCTGAAGAAATTCACGGACTTCAGCAAGATATAAGTGCATCGAGAAATCAGATATCTCCTAACCTGTCAGTGGAGTCTACCGATTATCTCGTCAAATTTCTCATGAAAATCGTAGAAGACTTTTAATTGCTCACTGCGAAACTGCAAAACATCACGTTATCTAACATCGGGGTAAGTGATCATTTCGTTTATTATATGTATACAGACGAACTATCTGGAACTTATCAGAAGGAGTTATCTTGAGACTTGCACGTTCGTGACCGATGAGCTTGCAAACTGTATCAACCAGAGAGGTGTCAATAACAAATCATCCCCGGAATCAACACATTTGACGAATATCATCATCGGTAAGCAAAACAGGAGCTGATCATTTATCTTTACTGGGAGGTCGTCATGCGTCATGCGTCATCCAGGTCCAATGGCGAGCTTATGGTTACCAACGACACTGGTGTTCTGCTGTGCGTATGGCAACTTTGATCAGTGGACTCAGAATGTTTGTTGTTCACAGTCTGCATGTAAACTACTCTGATGATACCATGGATCACTCTTTTGTGCAACTCTACGTTTTACTTTGATCATGACCAATAAGCAACCAGCTTTACTAACCCCAACGTCTTTAACGCGTCGGCAATTTACCACTTGTATGCCAGACCAATGTTATGAAAACTTACAGGGCTAGGGGATTCAGATAACACAGTAGATATCTGTTAAAAGTGTATCGTGTACGCTAGCCGGCTATCACAATGCCTGATTCCTAAGGGGTACGGACGATAGTGAGACAAAGTATTATCAATCATACGAACATTCACACGTGCTTGACTACCTTTCTTGCTGCTTTTTCAAAGCATATATCACGCGAGCGATGTAGGAATGTAATGGGTTACGGGCTGCAAACTGATCTGAACCAGACCAGCTTGCAAGGCCTATCATCGTGTATCTACCCGAAAAGTTCCACCGTCAGGCTTCCAGATTGGAGGACTATAAGAAGTGCGGTTCCATAACGTATACTCACTGTTCACTCATTATTTTTGACGTGTATCACAGCATCCTGAAAAGAGGTTCTCCGCAACACACATCCACTGTTTCCGTCAAATATCACAAGATACTATCGAAAGAGCAATGGACAGCTGAGTTCGAATTCTAGCTCGCAGTGCTTTTGCATCTGAGGCATCGAGTACAACAAATGAGCACTGTTTGCATCCAGAAACTAACGTACCTATTGGACATTCTCCACAACACACTTCGGAGTTACGTAAATTTTGATAAATGGTCTTATATTTTATTGTGCCATGATATTTGCCCGTGTCAATTGGTGATGAAGAATGTTTAGTGAAAGAAATTGTATTTCAAACGGACATTTTTTATGCACTGCAAAACAGAATATTTAAGCGCACAGGTTTCATTGATTCCGTGTTCGCAACAACAATGTCAAGCCGTTGCACGCGTTTGTACGGTCATGTGATATCAGAAATGTGTTCGACATAATACCAATGTTGACAAAAATGCAAAAATTAATTTCTGCTTCCGGAGAATGTCAACTCCGGGAGTGTTGTGGTTTATATTCCATGTGCTACCGGAATTGCACTCAGCATGAACGGTTAGTCGGTTGGAATCATTGCATATTCCATACTCATCATTGCTAACAATGGAACTACTCCGACTGTAAAAAAGACCCAGATACTCAGGTTAACAGGAAACAAACTGCAGTCATATATTCATATCAGCAGTCCTATAAAAAACAAGGTTGCTTGTAAACTAGAATCCCATGGCCTTTCGTGAAAACTACTGGGTGGGAACGTGCAAATACATAGTCGAGCCCCGCTACTAGAAAGGCGAACTTGAAAGAATTTAATCTAACAATATATTCCGCATGACGAATTTCGTCATACAATACAAGCTGAGTTCGTAGAAGCGATTTTTTGTTCATCCAATTTGTATACGATAGCTGCTGAAGCGCAAAACCAGCATTCAACCACTTATACATTCAAGTCGGTGGAGCAGTTATCTGTCTTCCTGTGTGCACAGTTCATATTCCTTGTTGTCTTGAACCATTTCATTGACAGCAACATTTTTACTAATCAGTGTTGATGAGTTTGCTATCGGTCGTATTGGTGTTTTCACTAGGGTAATTAAAGTTTACTAATAAAGTGAGACCGTGAGCTAATTCGTGCTATTATTCCCGTTCCATATTTTTTTTACACTGGATAACTCACTTGCCTCGTATGATTATGAGTACAGCCAGATGCACCGTGTCAACAAGCAGTTGAGGTAATGGCTCCCACTTACTTGTACTCGCTGCGAGATTGTGCTGCATAAATATATATTCACGGCCTTTACAATTCACGGCACTATATTTGATCATGGGGGTCTACATATCTTCAGAATTGACCTGAGGTTGTAGTTCAATGTTCATACACCAGTGGTTTTAAATGTGAATAGCATTTCACACCGATGCACATTCTCTAAGCTTGCTTATCGGTAGCTCTTTATTATAAGTGCAAATACTGATTTGGTCAGGTCTGACGGAAAGGAACAGGTAGATAGTGGTAGTGAGTGTTACTCAGCTGTCGTTTGCATCGTAAACCTAGCTACAACGAACGTAGATGTGCGAGGAAGATTAATGTTTTCCTTATTGTGAGACCTTTGTCACAACGTCGTTCGTCACTATACATGCCGAAGGACCTATCCGGAACAGATTATTTCTTCTTTTTACTGACCTGAACATAAGTGCGTTCATTACTCGGAAGCTGTACCGTGTACCACCGTTTGTATAGTGAGAAGCAAGTGGATTTTGAGATTTTCAGACGATTTCTACTCAACGCAACTCTCTGGTTGAGCTGCACATATCATTTACAAGCCTCCAGTCTGCAACTGAGAATAGAAGCAGCGGCCCTGATTGAGGGGTACAGTGCGGATTTATTTAGGGATGCATATCCTAAACCACCAGATATATAAGTAATTGATACATATGTATTAGAATTTGAACATCAATCCAATATCAAAACATTGGAAAGACATTCAATGTATTTGCTAAGTGTGTCAAATTTTATGAATAGAAGAACGTCTAATTGGCAATGGTAAACATCATTGTACTCATGGCACAGAACTGACATGGTGTCCGTTGGCTTTCCCCTAGACAGAAAACTCTTGCCTTATGAGGAGCGGAGACCTCCAAGTGATCGTGGTTTAAGGGATCCGCAGATTTTCTGTGGATATAATTGAATGGCGCTGATTGGAAATTACATCTCTGGGGTTTATCCTAACCGGAAGTTACTAGCGTTTGAAAAACTGTCACTCTGACTGATAGTTCCGGATTAAATTTGGCGATTAGCTTCAGGAAGTTGAATGATTAACATCATCAGCGCCGCTGCATCGTTTCTTTTGTGAGTATAATCGCAAATACAAGAAACTGATTGCATAGTCCACTCAGTGGCGTCTTCAGAAAATTGAACCTATCCATCTAGTCGAGACCTAACCTGTTCCTGTCTGAGGTCTTTTGAGTCAAGTTTGATGGCATGTATTATCATATGCTCAAAATGCTTTGTTGCACGTTTTTTGTTACCAAGATAAAGGACCATTCATTTGGCTCGTGTGTAATTTACAATGCAACTTTCTGATTTCACTATTATGATTCACATATTCCCTGAGTGTGCTGTGTGATTTACTTTGTATGGAATTAAGCTATGCGGTTCATCGCCTAACCTAGAGCAAACACCAGCGTCTGACTGGTTTCATGTGACGCTTCGTATTTTAAACAATTCATCTAGAATCTCTCCAGCTACTTGCAACCTAGTCAATTGAAATATGTGCATCTGCCTTTGTTCATAAACAACAATTATATTATCACATCACCGATTAGTGACATATTTGTGTGATATCGGCTTGCGATAATTCGTTCGAGGATTTGGCTTCTGAGTTAAGTGAAGGCTTACAATGCTATATCGGGTTGGCAAATTTGTAAGTCTGTTGAGTCTCATAGAAGATGCACAGTTGACATTGGTCATCTATCGCGCTAAGCTGATACATGCGACTGTTTCACGCAAACGGACACAATGCACTTTTATACTGTGATAAGCCTTATGTAGAAGCAATAAGTACACGATGAAATTGTAAGTTACCTTTGTCGTTTAAGCCATGTACATGTTCACAATGTGGTAAATTTCAAACAAAATGTTCACCGAAACAACAACTCACCGATAATCGTAGAAACATACTATGATGGTGGTTGCATCACATGCGTGACAAGCACATCCGACTTCTTTAGTTTCCGTTTTCACCGTATTCGTAGAGAGTTGACTTAACAAAAACGAGCAAATCTCGTTAGTTTTATGTTACTAATGAAGATCCAACATTAAGCGTTTGGTAGAAAATTGGTGGCGATATCACTATTCTGTTCTAACAGATTCACTAATGGTTTACTTTCGAAAAATGAGATACCCCGTGAAAATGGAAAATTCATAGATAATTTCTAAAATGACTGAGATTTAGGTGGTAGTATATTCTGTTTTAACTATCCTGGATGTCATAACGCGATTTACATTAAATTTATAGGTTATTTGCATCATGTGTTTCTGAAGGACAGAAGGTTCAAAGGTAATTTGGAACAAGTCACGGTTACAACGCCATAGAATGCTCAGTCCTACAAAGGGTACATAATGTTTCCGATCATACCTATATGTTTGCATTTGACTTACGAACTCGAGGAACTGTTCATCAAGGAGGGTTTTCTTGGAGTTTGAGTCATAGTTTCTTGTTTTCCACAGCTCGCGATAGAAACTGAATAACATACATATACAATCCGAAAAAATCTATAGTTGGCTTCACATGTACTTGTTACAACATTTTACAAAAGTTTACTCAGTTTAGTGTCTGGTCAACATAAAAATTCCTGTTAACATTAACATGCAGGCTGCAAACGATGTGCAATATTTATTGCAATGTGCCATTGATGAATTACTATGTTTTCTGAATTGTTTGTCGGATTTTAATACACCTCTCTAGTGTTTTGTTCTTCTAAATGCTCCATCGTTCACTGAATATATAATTGACTATTGACAAAACTGTACTGCTTCGCGACTTCTACCAACATCTTTGTGTAAACCTAAAACAGTTGATATTGTTAATTCATCATAAATGAATGCAACCAAACCTTAGTGTGTAACGAGGTGGTTGTGCCTAAGTTGAAATCCACACTTAGGCGGTCAAAATGGTTTATTCGAACGTGTCATTTTAACAACACAACAGGAACAAGTAACTTGGTAATTTCTTTTTAACTTAAAAGCCCAAAGTGATACAAAACGTCGTGTGATTGGCATGGGTATAGTCAATCGTAAACGATACATTTGTTGGACCGACTGTTCTCACTTAAAAGTATATCGACCATTCTTTGGCTATTGAAGATGAGAGTGCACATATTCCTATTCAACATGAGGTTAATATAGTTTGCGTGAACACGCCTGGATGCCAGTACTCAGGATTAGCTAATGGTCAATTCTGGCTAAAAGTGGTTTGCAGTATTGCTTTCCGGTTTCCTCTTTCAACTAAATCTCTCACATGGTTGCTGTTATGACATTATGGTTGCTCTGCTCGACTTCTTACTCAATAATAGCGATGTTCTCCTTGTAGGTAGACAAATACGCAGCAACTGATGTTCAACTAATATCGAGAGATAACTTACTCGCCTAGAATATGTAATTCGGACCATACAGATGTGAGGTATTTGTATGTTTCAAAATCGAGGTCCATGGGAATGTTGAGATCGTTCATGCACATTTGCCTTGCGTAAACACTTGCATAATATTCCAGAGTTGAGTTCCATTTCTAAAAGAAACAAATAGTATTACTACCTAGGAGAAAATCAAATGAAATATGTGTAACCATACATATTGTGCTTCTATATTGTCGACTGGTCTGTATTATCAGTCGAACGTGACCAATACTGACCTTATGTGTTACACTCAAACAGAAAAATAATAGGTTTGAAAATGTGAGTGAGATTCTGGGGTTTAAAATCAATATTCACTTACTAGAGGTCATATGCTCCTATTATGGAATATATAACCAAATACATTTGCACAGAATATACGTCATTTATTTCTTAAATATCTGTTATTTCAAGTATATTATGAAACATACAAGCAGAGTAAATAATTCCCCTTCGGATGGAAAACAATCAAAATATTTTTGGCGAATCGCGTTTAAAATACAGAGTGTTTTCTTGCGATCCAAAAACGTTACATTCCCTTCAGTTTCAAACAAAAAGCATAAGACGATCGTCCAAGCCCTCATGATTGTGTGCGCATTTTTTCGCACGCTCTACTTTATTCCTATTTGCCTCTTTCAGGAACATTATCCAATCACAAGAGTGAAATTCAGCTCCAATGAGAAAGGTCGAAGGAGTTAATTGGACGTGATTGAACAAAATATGTGGAAGAGGTTATCAAGCGATTTTGGAAGTGGCATGGTGTTAGTAACCAAGGGAAGCATATGAAGGTGTTGAGAGTAATGATGCAACAACGAAAATTTTGACGCTATTAAATAATTGCACATATAAAACGAATATTGAATAATATGAAATCAACCCGAATTCCTGGTGTAGAAATACGTTTTTAAAATTGTCAGGAAGATGGAGATGCCCAATGAGGCTCTAACTGAGTTGAAAGACTGAAAGTCACGAGTTTGGTATTGACGTCCTCTGAAATGGAAGAGATAAAATACTTCAAATGATCAACCGCCTGGCTGGTTCTCACAGCATCTTACTGGGGCCTGATTTTATACATCCACAATTATAGTTTATTTCCATAGAGGCCGCACATTTGAAGTCAACCGCGATATATGTCGTTTGCTGCAGCATAATTTTGGCCATCAGGTGCATACAAAATGCTACCTTACCTGCTATACTAAGTTAGCACTTTTGATCTAGAAATGCCCATAGCATGAAACAAGTCTGTTGGAACACTCAGTAGCGGAACAATGACGCGGTCAATGCGAGAAATTCCAGGAGAATAGGTTATCGGTGTACTTGTTTTGATGCGCAACGTGCCTACCCAAAAAAATAAGTCATTGACAAGATGGTCTGATCGAAGTGTAGCTAACTGGCTTCGCGTTTGAAATTCGTGCCAGATCGGCGTATACTACACTTTCTCTAACCAAATATATCGTCATGTTTCGTGGACTGTAGTTATTGTAACTTATGACCAAACGTTGTGTGTTTTTATTAATATGATACGACGATATCATTTATTTTAAGGAGCAATATACATCTTCGTTCATATACATCACCGTTCATATACATCTTGGTTCAAAAGAAAGACAAGCGGTGACAACAAAACTAATCAGCGTATATACAAAAGGTTGAATGTGGGAACAAGCTGTATGTCAAATATGAGACGTTCCTTGTACGTCACAACCACACCCCGAACACATACTGGGATGTTCAATTCGCTCAAGATAGGGCCAAATGAATTATCTCTGACCACATTTCGCAGAACTGGACACTGGCTGGAGAGAAGTCTCTCCACTCGGGATTTGCGCGAGATGGGAATAGTGGTAGACAAACTCGGGATGCCCAAACTGCTCAAACAAATTGGGGTGTGGATGTAGCTGATTGGTGTGTCCTTAGGAAGGCAGAGCCGCTGTCGAACAAACTGGCGAGGCGTACAATCCATGGCTTTGAGCGTGTTACAGTGGACTCGGCTCGACACCGAAGAGTGATTCATCTTCGG
>LUCH01002481.1:51066-61720 GCA_013368495.1 Paragonimus heterotremus
GTTCGGTTCGGAAGTATGAACGCCCAGAACGACGCTTTAGACGACACTTACCACGGAATAGTATCGCCTAATCAACCTTGAACACGACGCTGCAAGTTTCCAGCTCGGCACCGTTGCCGTATATGCAGTAAATTGTAGCACATTCATTCACGGTTTGGGCAATGATACGTGAACACAAAATCTCTCACGGCATCCCGGCGCTTGTTAACTTCCCGCAGGACTTGGTTTGCATCCTTCACGCTCATACGCTAAGGAATCACCTCCGTCCTCGTGCAGGCATTGCGGCGCCTGGCATTTTTATCGTGACTTTCCTCTAAGACGGCACCACTGTTCTCAGTGTAGTCATCTGTTGCACAAGGACGTTTTTGTTTATCCCATCACACTGACAATGGTTCTTCCATATACGAGTCCCGATGCAACCTCAAGTTCAACTCGAAGGTCAGATCCACATCGGTTTTCAGATCTCTGAGCCTGCTGACAACCTTCCAGGTCAACGCTTCCGGTCGACGGAAGTTCAGTTCAGTCAGGTTGAGTGGCTATCCGGTTCGATTGCAGTTGGACACGGAGTCGGATAGTACAGTCATTTCAGAGACTCTCTGGAGAACACATGGTCGACATCCAATCCGACGGACGTCTCAATCCACTACCAGCACTTGTGGCGGCCTTTTGCAATTGACTGGCCAATTACAGTTTTGCGTCTCATTCCGAGGCGCAACTATTAACAACTCCTGCTACGCTTCTGGCTCGAATCCCAATTTCCTCGAGCTCGATTGGATAGGATAACTTGGCCTGCTGGATTTTCCAATTTGAGCGATATGTAACCAAGTGCGGTCCTCTGTCGCACCACGCAGTACGACGACTGAGATCGTCCAATGGTTCACGCCAGTGTTTCAGTAAGGTCTGGGACACTGCTCTCAGAACCAAGCGATCCTGCATCCACCTCCAAGAGATCAACCCGTCTTCCGTCTGAAAACACCTGTACCGTACACAGATTTGGCAATCGTGAACCCAGAGCTCGAATGCCTTGAGGAACAGGACGTCCTCATTCTTGAGATCGTACCACTGATTTCATCAACAGGCACTGCTACTTCCAACACTCTTCGATGACCGTGCAGTCAGTCTAGCCTCACGGAAACCATCGTGGCTAACAATGGTACCTAATTCATGTCCGGTCAGTTTGGCGAATTCTGCAAGCGCAATGTGACTGAACACGTTCGGTCGCCTCCATATCATCCGCAGTCCAACGGGCAAGCAAAACGCTTCGTCGACATACGCAGATGTGCCCTTCCCAAATCGCGTAGGGAGGGGGCGTCTGAAGAAAGCTTACGGCAACTTCCACTCGTCTACTGCAGGACTCCAGCCGAATCCCTTATGAATCGTAGACTAGGGACCACGCTTACCTCCATGAACCCAACGGAGCAATTAGAACGGAACCAGTTTTCTTCAGACGAACACGCTCGGGTATCAGTTCAGTCGCCTGTCTACGCCCGCGATTATCAATCCGGTCACAACCAGTGAGCAGAAAGTGTGATACCGAGATGCCAGGGCAAGGTGCTTCACGATATTTCCGTTGTGGGTGACACTTGGGTCCGCCATCGCAATCAGCTCCGGCTACGCCATGCTGTCAACAAGAAAATCCGTGACGACCACAGAAGTATGCCGCCTAACTACTCCTGGACACGTTCAAACTTCCTGAGAAGGCGATATTGCCGGAAGCATCGACATTACCCGAGTCGGCCGTCACAACAAGTCGTCCTCCCAGACGTTGGAGCTCTCGACAACGCCGACCACCGACTCTCATTCAGGTTGACCCGGAGAGAACAGCCACTATCAATCTCCATAAGGAAGTTGTCGGGGAAGTTGCCAATTCCCCGAAAACATTGTGTGACCACAAGTGACAGTGTTCGCTTTTGAGTGACTTTTACCTTTGTCACGGTCGTGCGCGGCTCCAGTCTTTACAATCGACCTACACCGTCGTGACAGTTGTTATTGTCATCCCGACTACACACCATGAACTGTACTGTCTAGTCATTTATCTGGTCCATTCCCTTTGAACTTGCTTGTTGCTAGTCTCAAACCCTATAAATACGAACGGGTTCGTGACCATGTGGCCTCCGGATTGAGTGACGTAGAGTACCTCTGTGTTCTTTCGTTAGCCTCAAGTGGTTGGGCTGGCCGGGAAGATACGTAATAATCGTGTATATTTCGTGGTCAGCCATTCAAAACCGTTGAACGTCGTTCCGTTATCTACCGTTTCATTAACCGTTATTCTGCTGTCTATTTACGCGCTCGCAGACCGTATACTCAAACTACAGCAATTCTGAAACTGAAACTTCTGTTTCTACGTGTTTCACGTTTGAACTCAGCCAGTTAAGAAGTATCTAAAATCAAACCGCCTCAGACAGGAACTCTTGATCATGTGAAGGAGATCTACCGTAAGAGCAATAAACTAAAATGTTTTTCTTCCAGGCTATGCCTTTATTGACATTTATGTGAGCAAAATAAGTAGAACGTAATTTAATATGATCACTGAGGTCATTACAATTTACAAACGTTACTGTCACGACACCCTATCTGTAATAACTAAGGACCGCAGTATCAACAACTTTCTCTAAGCATTTGACTTAGCCTACAGGACTATTTGCTTTCGCAACCACTGTGAGTACAATTACTGCATATGAATAATATAATCTAGTTTGATCATGTGAAAATTGCATAGGAAGCAGACAAGGGTTGGTCCATATATATTTACCTTCATAGTTTACTTCAGTCAAATCAAATACGAATGTTATGAGGCATTCGACAACATGAATGCTAACGACCTATATCAGTGAAAAGCGGCAAACCGATATAGACTTTCTTCACAGTGTGCTTATAGACGATGACCATTCTGTAAGACGGAATTAAAAATAGACGTAAACGACCGAAATAAAACATGCATCTCCTTCTGTGACTGAGAGGTGGAATCGAGTTGCCTGTGACCATCTGTTCAACACCGTCATCTTGTCATGGCGGAGGGATATGCTTTCATTTTCTACAAATAACCTTTGCATACACTAATTCATTTACCCATTCCGGGTCTCATAAATTGGTTGTACTACCGGGCGATTGTCGTATGCAGATTTTATGCTATGTGGTTGAACATTTTTGTGATTAAGACAACTTTAAGCTCTAGTGTATTAGTTAACCGAAATGATGGAGCCAACTGCAACGACTTTGTGATCCGTTGCTGCGATGTGCTTAACGAACAATATCTTTGAAATCCGATGAGCCAGTTGACCAGGCTGAGACCGGGTAACCAAGAGTTACTTCTACCGTTTCGGAATGTGTTCGGTTCAATTCGAACCCAAATTTACTGACGTCTTAGCAAGAGGATGCTCACGCGAACTTACCAGAAGACGTTGTTTGCACGAAAATGGATGAGTTAATTTGTTGAGTTGTCATGGTTTTCGTTCCGTAACACTTGATGTGCATGAAGCCCTGCTTAATCTCGGATTATTTTCAACTTCATGATGTAAGCAGCTAGCATGTTTTACTTTTCGACGTGTCACTGCAAACGGAGTGTCAAAATATCCCAAAAATGTCTTGGATCTGTTCTGGTGAAGTAGCAAAACTGTTGTCTGCTGAGAGCCAAGGATTCTCTTCGAAAGGGTGGATTTCGTATTAGTGACCATCCCCAAGACCATTCATATCCGGTTACACAACTTTGGTTTCTGCGCTGAAAAGTAGTGCGTGCGCTTCCTCATCCTTCCCTGCTGTACGATAAACTGAATGCACAACATATGACAGTGGGTGGATAAATGTTGTCAAATTCTCGATTTCACTGGACGAAATAAATAAGTTCCATCGATCTCAGATGTCAATTGTTGTCTATGTTCCAAATGAATCACTGGATCATGGTGGACAGAACCTCCAACATATGCAAAGAATATTCCCTATTCACATCTGACCTGCCAAGGGGAGGCTGTTGTACACAGCAGCTTTTATCGTATTCAGGTTATAAAAGTGTGACGCTAGTCTGTGTCATCAAATATGTCACGCACGCAACATCGCTAGTCTCATTCAGTTACGGTTAGAACTCATTTCAGCAAGTGGTAAGTCAATCCTACATGTCGACGGCCTAACCGGTCGTTAGCACGAGTTGGACAATCAGTAACATATGTTGTACCCCCGCAAACCTATTTGCGTCATATTATGCATCACCCATTTTAAATGATATTGGGCATTCACTGATGCATAAAACTTTCTACAATTGCATGCAAACGGGAGAATATTTTATTGGACAGAATAGCTCTCTGGGTCGTCCATTCTCGTTCCAGAAACAATGGATAGAATTGAGAAACATCATCCAATGCGTTGTTTCACTAATATGCTTGCAGTGTTGTACGAGTGTGAAATTGAAACGACGCACTTACGGTTGTGTTTGGAATCAAAACGGAAGTGCCTGTAGATATGTTAAGATTTAATTTATCCGTCACATTATCTGATAGATTGATTCATGTTGCAGTGCTACCCACATCAGCCGAACGGTATCGCGGCTACTTTGAGGATGTCCGAAAATAAGCCTCAGCGGTTGGTGCTCGTAACGTTGCAACAGATAATGACAACGAAGCTTGCAAATTGGAAGCCGACCGCCTTACTTTTAAGACATATTATGAAAACAAGTCATGATGGTGCTCTGGTTATTTCGTTTTACATGTCGTTGCATATGTTACGTAGTGCAATGGTGTAGGCTATAGATAAGTGGCTATGACTTAACACTAACTATATATAACAAAAGGAGGGCACACATTTGAGTAATGAGGTGTGTGACACAAATAGGCATAGACAGGAGAATGATTAGACAAGCCGGAAAACTCACGTACAGTACTAAGTGATTTCCGAGTTGATAACAGTGTGGATTGCAATATCCAGGTGTATGCTGTGTGTTGACAGTGTTGTAGGGATAGGATCACGTGGATGCAATGTGGAGCGGTAGATTTGTGGTGTAGCTCACGTTCTCGTGTCCGTTGAATTTGCGCGATGCTGACTTGTGCACCGCCCAAGACGCGGCCTCAGAAGTTTTGTTCTTAATCTAGTCGCCTTCATTTGCGTGCGTCACATGCCTGTAAGTTGAGGCACGTGAGCTGGCTCAGTCGATTGTCGCGTGTGTGCGTGCATGTGACCTTACCTTTCGCAGTGTTGAGGGGACAAGGCGTCACTGACTGTCGAGTGAGTGAAGGGGAACTACGCCAAGCGGAGCCTGTGTGTGTAGAGTGGACAGGTCTTATTGAATCACGCGCTGGCCTGTGGAGCGCGTGTTGTGTCTGTGGCTTTGAGGATAGGCCAGGGATACTTGAGTGAGTGAAACAGTAGAGATGTGATCATTTGACTGGATGTGAAGCGAATGGACGGCTAGGATCGAGTTATCGAATTTAGCGCACAGTACTGAACCCTTCCACATCATAGGAACCAAAAAATGTTTGCATTTCTGAAGCAACGTTAATGGGTAATCGTCGTCAGGCTTAGGACGTACATAAACTGCTTACTCAGGCAACTGGTCGGCCCTGTATCTGATAACACTTCCCCGATTCCTATTACCCTCAAAATGTGAGAATATCCCTTGTTTCCTCTCGCATTTGGTTTACAGTCTAGAGTTCTACGACCTCAACTGGAAACATTAAAATAACTGCTGACTGTTTGCAATTAACATTTTCATCTGTAGTGGTAATTACAGTCAAGTGAACTTTGTATTCCCAAACCTTAAATAATACCATGCCTTATACATTGGATTCCTTGCTTACCAAGTCACACAATTGTAGAGGACTTGGTAACACAGCGGAAACAAATTGCAATATTTTGTTTCCAGTTCAACCAACTGGAGATTGCTGGTGACAAATATCTCTTGATACTCCGAACGATGCCCAGTTTATTCGCATCGTCTGTGTCTATGCTGGATCTGAAGTAATCATGTTTGTGATGAAGCAAGCGCGGAAACGTGCTGAGCCGGTTGACCAAGCACTTACGATAAGACAAAAGATGGTCGTAAAGGCGAGTTTCCTACTGATAAAGTGATGTGATACAAAAGTTTTAAAAAACTATATGGAAGGAAATCACAAAAAACCTCGATATTGACTCAACCAAATGTAAAAGTTTCGCGATGAACTATTCAAGCTAACATGACTGAATACAACCAGTCACGTAATGGCGGAGCAATAAAGCGCAGGACAAACCACGGTACATATACACATTCCAGTATTGAAGGTAAAGATCAGCAAACTACGCCAGAACATGCTTCAACAGGCAAAAGTTATCAAGCTTCAGTAACATCAATATTAACTTTCACAAGAAGACTGATTTGGCGCGCGAGTAATTCGAATGGTCGTGTTAGTGTTTGCGAGAAATGTCCGCCATTACTACCAAAAAGAGTTCGAAAGTGAGAAGAATGACCAATAAGAATGGAGCAAATGAATAGAGATGAGTTTGACCACCGTATTTTTACTAGATAAACGAGAGTCGTCAAACATTCAGCGCAGGCGACTAATTTAACAGAGATGCGCATCGAGAAATTCTGTTGAGCAGTTTACGTTCACTGTCTCTACTCGAGGGTTTTTGTGTCGCTTGTGCTTTGTGACGTTAGTAGACAATTTTCAAAACAACCTGGATCATCGGTGTTAAAAGTTGACCCATAAAACCACCGTAGAATTGTAACGAAGCCAGTCCGACATACATACATCTTTGTGGACTATGCATCCGTGTAACGGCAACAAGTGAACTATTCATTTGTTCGAAAAAGTATAGTTAAACAGCATATCTAGTACCAAACGGTCGCAGTCGCCAACTTTGCCGGAGGATTTATCAAACATTTTGCTGAGTGTTGAACATTTATACACACTGAATTCAAGTTATAAAGAAACGGGATCAAACATGTACAAAAAACTACAGTTACTGCTAATTCTTGCAGTTTTGCACTTGCTTTCTTCCATTCTGTGGTTGTCCGGAAAATGTGCATCACAATCCAGTTACCGGCTGCTTGAAACTTTACACTCAAGCACATTGTTTGTTTTGTGACTAACGTGCGTGACGTTTGGTTAGGCGCCAATTAAATAGTGGCACAGATGAAATATGATAAAAATCAGGACTGTCGACAGTCCTCAGGGAGTGAACTACTCAGATTAGAGTAAACGTTTTGGTTTAACGATGAAGTAAATCTGTACAATGCGGAGGATAAATGTAATCAACATTTCAAACAGAAAACAGTATGTCGAGTTACGTTAGCATTCAAAGTTTCAGGCAGAAGTGTCTGAAATTCTATTGAACATCACACAATATATTAATGCTGACGTTATTCAGCGATAGAGTAAGTGATTATTATATGTGAATAATAGTGGGATAATGTGAACGCAAATGTGCAGATAATGGATAGAAGAGAAAAATCAGAAGTCTCAACGATCAGTTTAACGACAGAAAATGCAGTACTTCATTGATGACACGAATACGTCATAAAGTCGACTTTCTCGGAAAGCGACCAGCACGGCCACGTGCACGTTTGTACCCGAAAGCATTGCTGGATTCCAAATCTGTTTTATTGAATCCACAAGATGTTGAACCTTGAGTGAATAGATATTGCTAATGCGCACTCCGGTTACTCCCTTCGTTTCCGTAGTGTGATAGCATCACTGGGTTTATTCACATCCAGACAGGTAATTATGTTCTACTTAATATTTCTCACGAGCCACTCAGTTCGAGACAAATAACCATTTTCGAATGGGGCCGAATGGAAAGTCTATGGGAATGCGACAGCTGCGATCATTTATGAGTGATATTGACTCTATATCTAAATAACCATTCATTGATGCATTTCACTCATCTTGGATTACACTTTGTAAAAATGGTCAACCTGGGCATGTTCATAACTGCACATAAGGTCACATTGACTTTCACCTACAGGCAGACACTCCGCCAGAACATGTTGACAGAGATTGTCTTGCGATAGGACTTTGTGTACAAAATTTGTTACTGATACAGTTGGCTTTGGGATATATACCCAAGTTCTATACGATTGTGATTGTTGTTATCAGATGACCCCCCTCCACTGGGGTGCTCAAATCACTGTCAAACTTGCCACTCTGGAGCACGGAACATAGCAGCAATCCGGCTAATTTTAGATTGTCTAGATTCTAACAATAATACGCGAATTACTAAAAGTAACAAATGTTCCAGAATCCTCTTTCCGGGTGGCACAAAAACGACAGTGTTTGCATACAGAATTAGAGGTAATTGTTTACGTGGGGGAATCATGTAACATCTCTTGTTTACTTTCGACGGCACAAGCCAATCGTCACTGGATTATAACGTTCTTGAGTATCTTAGAGTATCGTATGGGCTCCAGTAGTGAAATTAACCAGACAGAATGGCGAATTGCACGCGTTTTGTACTAGCCATATATGGAATGGATTTGTAGTGATTGAAGTTTTTTTCCTCAATCCTAAATGTGCCGCTAGAGAAAGCTGATTTCTGTCAGTCGTGAATATGATAAGCGGATACTACAGGATGCTGCAATTCTGGGCATCATGTAATGAAGTGATGAAGTGCTTCGGATAAATAGTTTCATCAACAGAAATTGAACCGTCTTCTCTGCTTGATAGTTTACGTCGTTCAAACACATATTTTTGTCCTAGCTGCCAGATGTTGAACTAGAGTTCGATTATGTTTGTCGACCACAGATTACTAAACTTAGTATACCATACTGTTCATATTTGTGCAGAATATACTGATATACTCAACGTGCCATCTCAGTGTCTGAGTAATTTAACATTTCAGTTTTGGAGCGATTTTTATAGTCTCTTCCAAAGGTGAAGCAAAGTGAAATATGTTTTATTAAATGCCCAAAAGTCACCGTTTAGTTGCATGACGAAAACATGTACATATCGACCTGAATATAGTGTCCAAACCCACATATGTCAAGGTAGTGCACAGAAGCACAGAATTCAAGTAAAGTATTCTGTCTGGACAAGATTAATTGCGATATTCCAGTCAACCAGCTCACTGTGTTTACGTTACACAGAAGGTTAGGTTGACAGTTCATCTAATCACAAATCACAGACACTTATTTACTAGTAACCTATGTTTATCAATTCCACCAGCAAGTCAGAGATTTTAACAAATAATGTTCATTTGAACCATTAGGTTATGCACACTTTCATGTGCCTGACAAAATCGAACTCTGCATGTTTATAATCTGATCCCGTATTGTCTGTTTCTGGTATGTGGGAACATGATACTCTGATTGTCTTTATGACAGCGAAGTATGCTGCAAAATCTGAAGTCCTTCACAATCAGCAGTATTTATTATTGAAATCTGGCCGTGTTAACTGAACCTTGGTCAGTTCTACGACATCGCACTTCAAAAGTGAAATATTGAATATTCAACAGAGTTTCGTTGAACTCTCCGACCGTAGGTGGTACACGTCGACGGTCAGTTCACTATTACTCAGTAGGATAACTTCCAAGGAGTTGCTTCAATTGATTTAAAACGATGGTCACTGGGAGGCAGAATTAAATGTCAAAGTAAAGCTCCATGACATTCTTGTTCATCTGGTTGATAGTTGAATTCAAGGGAAAGAGATGAAACAAAATGAAACAAAACGATACGTCCAATGTGCTGAGAACTTTCGCATATTATCCAATTGATCTAGCGAATAAACCAAACAACATACTCAACCAACATTGTGATAATGAGTATGTATTCTGGGGCAAACAAAAAGATGGCCATTTGAACCAATAGTTAATAAGCTAACCATTTTTATTCTTAACACCAGAACCATCGTGAACGTTTGTAGAAGCTCATCCTCAATGATCATGAAGTTGGATGAGGACGCTCGGATCAGATAGGAAGATAACCGGCTGTCTGAACTGAGTGACATCACTATTCTCTCTGTACGTTTCTGACAGGTTATGGGTCAAGGTTCTGGGTATAAAATCAAAAGATATTCGAGGATACTTCAATCCTTATTCAACTTTTCATCAAGGTAAGCGAGGAAATGACTCGAATTCATTGTATTTCATCGAACCAGTAAACCTCATCGGTTATCACGTGATTCTCTCTCATCAGCGGAAAGGGCCTTCTATACGCTGAAATCTTCCATATTTCGGTGTGAAGAATACAAATATGGGGATCGGATAAAAAGTTCATAACATTAATAGGCATAGTTAGTTAGCCAGTTTCCACTCAGCAATAACGTATCCCGGTTCCTCCATTCCCATGACGACCGTGAAAATTATATAAACTGCTTAACAAACAGTCATTGAGAGGCGAATAGAAAGTTAATTCGAACAACGTTAAATAAACCAATTTAATCGTACACCCAAAACTGAAACTTGTTAGGCGCCGCTCACGACCATTCATTTGTAAACAATTTGGTAGTAGTGTTGACATCATATTCTATGTTTAAAATTATCACGTTGATCACTTGGCGCATGTTTCGCTCTTCGCGGGTAACTCGAAATTTGGTTCAAATTTTCTCGCTGTTATTGTCTACGCATTTTTTGCTATATGAGTACCCTGTGCATCAAAAATTACATTCGATTATTGTTATTCGTTATCGAATAACATATCTACTCATTACGCATTGCAGCTTTTGAGTTGTATTGTATCCGTTTCGATATCTGTTTT
>LUCH01002481.1:63838-74188 GCA_013368495.1 Paragonimus heterotremus
CACTCTCTGCTCATCTTTGATCTTATCTGTTACTGATTACAACAACCAGTAAAAAAAGTCCACAGTCCGAAACTTTAGTCAGTCTGATTATAACGGTCTGAGGAGCTACCTAGGCTCATTATTTCTTGATTATGGCTCCGTGGGCCAGAACTACCGTGCACTTCAAAACGCAATTGAGAAAGCGGACAACTGATTTGTGCCGCGCAAACTGTGCACTTTCTTCTATCGGCCACCTCTTCCGCGCTGATTACGTCGTCTCCTTGACGACCGTTCCATTTATTTCCAAAGCATAAGATTACGGGGAATTTAAAGGAACTACGCGCGTTCCACATTGATAGAAATAGATGTAGTCGGGAAATCCGTGAGCACATCAAACGCGTACAAGAAGATGTTCTCCTCAAAACGTGGAAATAGAAACTTCTTACTTAAGCCCACGTGACGACTGAGAAAGAATAAACCCTCAGCTCCTTCTCTGCGACTGCCCGACGGGGAGACCTCATCCAACTCTCCAGTTGTAGCCGAATTACTTAGGGAATACTACACGGCAATCTACAACGTCGCACCGCCGGACTGGCACCCTATCCTTCAGCAGCAGAAGTTCCGGCAACCGCTAGTAACCGCCGAGTTTTCCGTGCTGGATGTTGAGGACCTTTCACTGAAGGTGAATTCATATAGTGCAATGGGTCCTGATAAGACCCATCCCAGAATTCTCAAAGAAGCAGCCGCTAATCTGGCCGAACCCTTTTACAAGCTGTTTAAACAGACACTCCAGACTGGCATGGAAAGAGGCGACGGTCACGTCTATATTTGGAGCGGGTGACCGGCACTCTCCGTCTAGCTAGCGGTCAATCAGCCTCATTAGTATTCCGTGCAAGATAATGGAGCGCTTATTAAAGCGTGCCATCCTTAACCACTTGTTATCAAACCATCTTTTCTCCATTACCCAGCATGGCTTCCTTCCTAATCGGTCATGCATAACTAATATGCTTATTTTCATGGACAATCTGACGGAGGCCAGAGACAATGGCCTCATCTCAGATGCCATTTTCTTCGACTTTGCCAAGGCTTTTGACCGTGTTTCACACGGCCTCTTGAAACACAAACTGGAAGCCTATGGTATTCAAGGAGAGGCTCTTTGCTGCATTGTCTCTTTTCTCGATAATAGGACGTTTAGAGTTAAAACTGGATCAGACCTTTCATCTCCTTCACACATTTCTACGGCAGTTCCTCAAGGGTCAGTGCTAGGTCCTCTGTTATTTCTGATCTACATCAATGACCTTCCGGATAGTATTTCCAACAACGCCCTCCTATACGCCGATGACCCACAAATCTGAAATGTCACTGATCCCAGTGAACTACAGATTGATCTTGACACGATTAAGCGTTGATCGGACGATTGAGGTCTCTCACTAGATGACAAGTGCGCTCATATGTCACTCGGTGGCGACTCCGGCAACGCCTTTGTGATTTGTGTGCATTCGGCACAGTGGATATCATGAAAATCGATCTGGAAAAGATCTGGGCATTTGGTTGTCATCTAACCTATCTTTTGCGCATCACCACGAGATGGCGGCGGGAAAAGGGTTTGCCTCTCTTAAGATGATTAAGCGCACTTTTCCCCGTATAGACAAGAAAGCGTTCCAAACGCTGTACTGGGGTTATATAAGACCGCTCGTGGAGTATGCAAATCAGGTTGTGTATACCGGTCTGAAGAAAGACATACTAGCTGTTGAGCACGTTCAGCGCGTGGTTACCAAGCTAGTCACGGGCCTTAGTAGTGTCGTCTACGAATCTGGACTTGAAATTCTTGATCTATACCCACTTGAATTTCTACGGCTACGTGATGACTTAATTTTCACACACTTCCTCCTTAGAGTAGGCCTTGTTGATCAGTTCTTCGCTGGAGCGGATGGTGACCGTTGGCGTGAAGACATAACATGAAGCATTACAAGCTTCGTCCTTGGACCTTTCTCAGGCAGTAGATCTTCTCCTACAGGGTTGTTAACTTCTGGAACAGTCTTCCTGCTGAGGTCGTCAGTAGCGCTTCTAGCGATCGCTTTAAAGCATTACTTGACTCTCATTTTCCAAAAGGTCATTCATGCGTGTAACCTCAGTTCGTTTTGTGATATTTACTGTAATTCCCAAGAGCGGTGCTACACCCTGTTTTCAATAAATACCTTTCAGATCAACAGACGCCCGCTTGACACTGTACAAGAAAAACCGACTGGACCTGGAAGCCTTGGGCCTCTGCCTCGAACCCGTGTATGAATCGCTGAATCGCAAAGACATCCAATATTGGCATGGGTGCTGCTTTGGAACAAGAGGGATATCGGACCATTTGCGTTCGATGTTTGTTGAATTAAATGGTGTAGGATTATTCATACTACACTCGGTTGTCAGTAGATTTCACATATATTTACTTGGCATTAGATCAAAAATAGTTGTTATTTGATCCGCACAAATCATTTGCCAAAACATCATCACGAATAACACAGTATTGGGGGTATGGTTCGAGTAATCTACGATTATGAAATTATTTATTGTCCTGGTAGACGAACTCCCGAAGCTGATTTTCTGTCACGGTGTCCTAGTTCTCTGACTGCTGACGTTCGTTTTGTTGCCTCGCCAGTCTTTATAATAAACCGAGAAGACTTGATCGAGAAAACCAACAGCAGTCACAGAACAGTGGTTGCCGCGATGACCAAGGGCTGGTCATCACGTTGAATAGGAAACATCCAGCAATGTTTCAGAACCAAGGGGTGTTACAAAATCCACCTGACGGTGTATTGTGATGAGGAGATGAGTTGGTTATTACACCACCTCAACGAAATGCGATATTAGACGAATTGCACAAAGGTCACTTGGGTGTGAAGAAAATCAAATCAATTGCTCGGCGGATGGTCCGAGAAAAAATCCCGGATGGAAAGAACATTGCAATGGACCTCTATTCCTGCTTGGACAAAAAAGGACAAGACACTCTTGTCAGACAATCACCTACCATGACAACGTGTGCATGCAAACGATTGTGGATCACTTCTTTGCGATCCCTACGTTTCGATGCTCATTGAGTCGTACTCACAGTGGACAGAAGCATTTATTATCCGCTGAACGTTTACGTCATAAGCCATGCAAGCGTCTCGTGAATGTTCCAGTCGAGAGGAAATTCCGTAAGTACTGATGACGGACAACAACTCGCGATGTTGTTCCGAGGACATGAAACAGTTGCGTCAAAGCGTCGGGTGTTGTCATCTGCGTACGGCACCCCGACATCGATGTCCCAATCGCGCCGCAGAAATCCTGGCGTGAACGCCTGAAAGTGCCGTGGGTTCTACTAATCCGAAAACGTTCGCTGAATTAGATGTTTATCTTGGTAACTTTTCGTTTCAATACAGGTCCTCAGCCTTTAACTGCTCCGTCTCGCGACGCGTGGAATCAAGTACTCAATCTCACTACCGCTGAAGTAAAAACGCTGTTCAATTCTCCGCGCTGCATCTTGAAGTATTCATCAAGACCAACTTCAAATATGAAAGGGTGTTGGCAGAATATATGCGTTCTGGTTAACCATTTCACGGCTTTATATTACGCCGTGGAAAACCGTTAGCATACATTCTAGTCAGCTGTGCATCGTTTCAAATTTAACGGAATGGCCGCTCAGACTGCTCATTTTGGTCAGGTCAGGCAGGGAGTTGCATGGGTTACCAGGCGTTTCGATATCTAAGAATGTGAGGATCTGTCAGGGAAGAACCCAATTCCCCGAAAATACCGTTTTATTCGCCATCGCAGTGGCCTAACTCGCTACTGATTTTAGTGACCTTCATAGTCGGCACGGTCATGTACCACTTCACCCATCACGTGTGTTCTCAACCTTCGTGCCAATGTTTGGCGCCTCGCACACACGCACGTATTGAGTATTGGGTATTGGGTATTGCTTCAGCAGATCTGTTGAATCTCGGTGAAGATTGGCGGGTGAGAGCATAAAAGAAATGATAAACGGTGAAAGTTTGCTGATAGAAAAACCGACAAGGTCGCGGAGTGAACTTACTACATGCAAGATTGGTGGCAGTTAGTTAGGATGGTATCTGTAAGAAATGATTCACATGAATTATTGAGATACTTAGCAAGCTTTCAGACGATGTATGTTTGCAACATATTCCAAGTCATGACACAAAATTAAGCATGAAATCCAACAAAATATCGTTGGTACGTTCACAGTTCCTCACACCCCATGAAGCATAGAATGTAAGTTAACGCTTACTAATTAATAAAATGAATGTTTTTGGTATCGGAGACAAAACTACACACAAACATCACGCTTTTCATTACTGGACTTCACAATGCAACCGATAAGATATTGTAGACGCTGCTTTGTTGAGCTCATCGAGTAGTGACATATATATATCGCATAGCTAGTGATCCAGTCTGAATATGATCTCAAGAATTTTGTTCAAAATTGTCGGGGAAGAACTCAATTCCCCGAAAATACCGTTTTATTCGCCATCGCAGTGGCCTAACTTGCTACTGATTTTAGTGACCTTCATAGTCGGCACGGTCATGTGCCACTTCACCCATCACGTGCGTTCTCAACCTTCGTGCCAATATCTGGCGCCTCGCACACACGCACGTACTTTAATTGGGACATCAAGGTACTGTCTGGATCTTTGTCTGGTCCACTTCTGTCCCTGTTTTCTGATTGGTCACAAACCCTTTAAATGTGGTCCAATTTGTGACCGTGTTGTTTTCGGACTGAGTGACATAGAGTTACTCTGTCCGTAGGCTAGTCTTTTCTCTGTGTTCGTTCGTTAGCCTCAGGTGGTTGGGGTGGCCGGAAAGATTCGTATTAGTCTCGCATATTTCGTAGTCCGTCGTTCAGAATCGTTGAACGTCATTCCGTTATCTACCGTTCCACTAACCGTTATTCCGTTGTCTGTTTAACGCGCTCGTAGGCCACATACCAAGTTAAAACAGGATCAGACCACGTTCAAGCTGACGGAAATTCAATGAACAACTGTTCGTTTCCATAAAATCTGTCTCATACGTCTCAACTGTCAACCTGTGAACAGCTTTATTGGCAATCCGTTGAAAATTCGCGAAGATCGTTTTGTCCTTCTGAAGACAGATTTGCGAGACAGCATATCCACGTCTGAGATGCGGCCGAATCAACTTACCATGAAGGGTTTTGGAACGAAATGAATCAAACTGTCCGAAGAGACGTCTGGGTGACGTAAAAGCTTCACTAGCATTTCTCACAGTTCCATTCTCATTGGGGAGCTCAACAGAGAATGCGAAGCAGTGGTACGTGAAGCTGTGTCTGCGATAATCGATTGAGGACAGAGATCAATCAGATAGTGGGTAGGGCTCGGTAACTGTGAAATTTACGTTACCTTATGTTTCTTGACGTTGAATGCAAGATTATTCGCCTGAGATCAACTAAACAAGACGTTCGGATAGTTCTGAAGAGAGGAATATACATTGGGTGTATCCGGTAACGGCCGAACCTTAACGACATCCACTAGCAGTATTAGCGGAGACAGAGTCGGAGTAGAAAGGACATTCACATAAGCAGGAAGAGACGGCGGGTCAGGAGCAGAGACGTGTGATGCACCACTGAAATTGGCATTGGAGCCGGAGTACCAGCAATTTATGTTTACGCTAAAATTTCCATGGACAGGCTGTCGCTCCATCCGTATGAAGATAGTACTTGCGATCCGTAGCAGTGGAGATTGTTGAATCTGTTGAAGTTCATGTGGTACGTTTGTCGTCTTTTGTTCGGTATGACGCAAAGCAATGAATTTGTTGAGGTGTTTCTAGTTTGATTGTGGGAGGCCGATCCCAAATTTGTCTCCAAGTGTCATTACTGCGTGCAGTCAATGATCAGTGAATTCCGCATCACGACTACTCAGGAATCGTCCATTTTATCATTGCTCAAACATCGAAACTATCTTTCTCAGTATTGCTTGACACGCTGCCATCACCACATGCACTCCATTGTTCTAATGCGCTGATCTCTGGTTGACAGGTGGTAATTTGTGCACTCGTGTTTGGTTACTCCATTTTGGACGCTTTTCTGCTTAACTTTGCGTGACCGGTTAATTGACGATCAAGGTGAGGGAGCACTTTTACTGTAATTTTGTCAAACAGTGCCGCATCAATTAAAACTCCTTTTCTCTGACGTTTTATCGACTCGGAAGTTATTGCCATTAACCCGAATGTCTGAATAAGAGTTATTGGAATAGTTGATTACAAGTTACTTAATGAATTATGTCGAATCGTTTCCGTCAGGCCAACAGTGACTCTTTCATTGACCTTGGTAGAGTCCACAGAACACTTCGCCGAAATCAGAGCACTCGAAGTGCGTGTCGTAACAGGCACGTTCGTTACCTCTTATAAGCAAGCTAACACAGCAGTCGACCCATAATCTCTAAAATGATTGTATCTGCGACCCTTTCATCCGGACCAACATACGCTTGATTTCAACGCGTGCGTACGAGTCTAATGCAGACGGAATACTGTAAAAACATGCTGAGTGTCTTAGCAGGCTGTTTCACAGATCCGCACAGTGCTTTGTTTGGATTACAGTCCGTATCAATTGAGGTAATGTTGAGACGCGTAAGCTCATCAGGAATAGCTGTTGCCAAATTATTCACAATGATTGTGCCGTTCATCAGGTCGGTCATCGACTGTGAGAATATGTGGAGGTCTGAGCGGAAATGTTAGAGAGACTGGCATTTAGGTTGCAAACGGATCTGATGTGTGACCTTGCAATTGTTTTCACTGATGGTTTTTTCGACCTCACATCTCTCTCTTCGCAACAAGCTCAGTCCAATGTAATTTTCGGGGCATCCTATGCGAAGAAATCCCGAGCGTACGTGTTTTTTTGGTTTCTTGGGAAATCTGCGGTACTTCGGTGCGATTTGGTCCTTCTATTCAGAGTTCGAGTGCATCTTCTTTCATGGTAGACTGGGTGTTTGCTGTGGGAACTGAGGAGTTGTTTCCTCTATGTTCCTCTTCGGTAAACTAAGGTCTCTATTGCTTGAGGACATGTGAAACCATGTCGTCACGCAAGTAAACAAAGCAACAGCATTATAACAAAGAATGCTTTGAAAACCAAAAAACAAGTCGAACCCACCAATAGAGAAAACGTTGATTGCAAAATGAATTGTATTGACTATGAGCACAGATATGCCGGCCAAATTCGTTGGAAATGAGCGTCACAAAGAAAGAAACAAAAATAGCCATCAACGAATACAGACATATCTGTTTGGAACAAAGGAGTTAGAACACAACCACTGGTAGATGTAAGCATTTCGTATTGGCTCGTCAGTTCCGAATTTACAATAACCTGGATGCGTTTGTTGTAGCAAACAACCAGAGTGGTGGATAGTCAATAATCCGGTTAGAATGGCTGATTGAGTTCAGGGAAGGGACAAATTCACGAACAGTTTTCCTGAACACAGAGAGATGGCTTGAGTCAGTTGATTGCGACTGCTCCGGAGAACCGAGAGGATCCATGGAAAGAGTGATGTAGAAGGAATCTGAATGTACCATACGGACGGATTAGAAAACCGGAGAATTTAAGGACAACAACTGTCAGTCATCTCTAAGTATCCTCATGAGACGTTGAGAGGATGGCGCGATCAAAGGAACTGTTTATAGGAAATCCACGTGGTCCGATCAATACGTAAACTACAGTAGGTTTACGCCGGTCCCACATAAACAAACGCTAGTGAAAACGTTTTTCACACGGACAGGGCGAATTTGTGCGCCTGATAGTCTTGCAGAAGAGCTAGATCTGATTACTTTCGCCCTACATTCAAACGGTTACCCCAGAAGGTTGGTCGATAGGCCCATTAGACATACAGTACCATCCGAAGAGCTGGTCACTGTAGACAAAAAGATCTACATAAAGCAACCTTTTAAGGTTTCTGATATCATGCGCTAAACAACACCACGATTGAGAAATTCGATCAAGCGAATTTTCAGTGCAGCTGAACTCCGTGTAATCGCTCGGACTCAGAAGTAATCTTTGCTTCCAGTCAGAAGAGATCAGCCCACCGGTGCCACCTCAAATTGCACTTGCCAATTGGTATGTAACTGCGAAGGAAGTTACATAGGCAGAACAGAGAGGTGCTTGAGCTCCAGAATGAAAGAGCATTTACCTGACTGCTTTATGAAGTGACCATGTCAAACTTGGTTATCAGATATCAGTTATTCGCGCTCTTACTTGAAAAGTGGGGAATAAATTGTACTCCACTACGGGCAAAACGATACATGCAGCACTAACGTTCCAAACTAAGTTCTGTCATGCCTTGGGAGGTAACAATGGTTCTGTTGAGTCCTGGACTGCATTCCTCGAATGTTAGCTTTGGACAAAAGGTACGCTGGACGTGCTCAAATTGCACCCTCCCTGATGTTTGTTATTACGTGGTGTTTGGGATTCACTCATTTGCACAATTTTGTCATTCAAGTAGGCGGTGATAGGTATTTGCGAAATTGGGCTGTACACAGTCTCCAAGTTGAACCACAGAACATATGGAATATGTTACATCATTTCGAACGACAGTCATGAATAATGGTTGATTTGGAGGCAGTTATCAACAATATGATTAAAAACTGTCCAGGTTAATGAGATTCACCATTTGCTAGTACGAAGAATTACGGTCAGGTATCCGTGAAGATTCTTCGACAGCATAACTGTCCATCCTGCCCAACTCCATTACTGTCGAACCTGAGTATATATCCAGAACACAGTTAGATGAAGAAACTGGCTCTCATAAGTCTCTAATGCGCACCGATCCTTGACGATATTCGTCTGTACAGATTCGGTGGTGCAAATCCTTCCTTGAATCTGTGACTGTTTGTCATGTGTTAACATTTGAACAATACCTCAGTGAAAGAAACTACTGTTCTCGTGAACGAGTATGTTTGTACTTATTTGATCGAACGCTTCTCGTTACATAGATTTTACAGGTAACGTTCCCTATGGAGTTTTGAACTCGTAGGCGTGCAGTGAAAGCATCCCATTCATTGACATCAAACACACGATATACAAAATAAGGCAATGTCTGTGGTATGCTTGGGCACGGTTTTTATGGGAAACCTTGTTGATTAGATAGGCATTTTGTAGATATTGCAGATGCAATGTGAACCAAATAAATGTGTCTGAGAACTTCAGGGTGTGCGAGTTAGGGTCTCGAAATCGGGTTCTTAAGCCAACCACTTTTGAACAAGTGCGTACTACAGAACAGGAGTTTATAAAGCGGAATATAGGGGTCAATTGTGAAACTAGACATATCAGGAAAACACACGGTGGATCTGGATCAGACAATGTCATCATTACCATGGAAGTGATAAACTAACAAAGGAGTCTTTCTGTGCACACAGAGGTGGACACCAACGTTTGAGAGCAATTGCCTCAGCATATCGTAACAACCGGGGCTTATTAGTTGCGTAATCAACACTACGGGAAAATCAGACGAAAGAGTGCGGTCCTGTCGCTGGTAGTTTTGCGCAGCAATGTCTAGCTTGAGGCTTGTGAGCAGATGCAATCAAACAGGGAGGTGATCATTGATCAGACTGATGATGTGGCGGAAATGCATTCTTACTCACCAATTTTGTTTGGACTTGACAGGCTCTTATTAATTAGGTCAGCATGGTAGACATTAGTAAAGCAACTGACCTCTGAGTGCATTGTGCTTTCGAAATAAGGAATAAAATGTCCAAATTCTCCTCTCTAGTCACTGGTCAATATCATGAGTTGGTTTTGAGTTAGCTACATGATGTGTAGGTTGATCATTTCTCTTTCTGGAAGGGTTTTTGGTTTCTGAATTCCATCCGTGCGCATCTGCATTTCTGCTGTTGTTTGACATTGTCAAACACACTGACTATTGATTGTGAGCATAAAAGATGGTACGAAATTTTGGTGTGGGCATTGCATCAACAACTACACACAAGCTCGGTACCAATGACAGAGTCTGACTAAAGGAATGCGAGTTCAACGAAAACCAGCTTTCTATTAGACAAAATGCCCGTGCAATTAGAGCAAATCGCCAAAGTGCCGAATAATGTATGGAACGTGTTCTTTTCTTGTGTAATGGATAGTCACATCAGTTTGGGTATTGCATCAGCAGATCTGTTGAATCTCGGTGAAGATTGGCGGGTGACAGCAAGAAAGAAGTAATAAACGACGGAACCTACCGATTAGAGTAGACTAACAAGGTTGATGTTGAAAGTTATCACAGGCATGGTTGATAGTTGTTAGTTAGGATGGCATCTGGAAAATATATTTCACCTAAATTATTGAGATACTTTACAACTTAGACGATGTATGTTTGCAACATATTCCAAGTCATG
>LUCH01002482.1:0-32637 GCA_013368495.1 Paragonimus heterotremus
ACGTCACAGGGAGTTTAGGAATTTAGGGACGTCGAAGGTGATCTCACTACAGGTGTAACGGCGTGGCAAACAAGGCCAAACGAGGAAGTTTCAGTGGGTTTGTAATGACGGTCATAATAGGAAGAAATATATCTTGTAAGTGCAACTATGATAAAAAAATTCATCATGTTTTTTCTTTGCACACAACAAAGAAACAAAATAAAGACAAATATAAGTATCGACTTTCCGTAAACAAACCAAATGTTTCAACGAATTCGATGTTCCTTGTTGTACCAAACACAGACATGCAAACGTATCAAACGAAATTCAACAAATCCAACACACTTGGCACTTGACAGTAGCGTCAGATCGTTCATTCAATAACGCAGTGGAAAACCGTAAACAGATTACCGACCACAAAAGCGTCAGTAGGGATTCAAGACATCTGCTAGTAAATTAGAACACCAGAACATACTGTGGGGACACCTACTTTCAGCTCTAACCTTAGTATGCTTAACCAAATAACCATAACAAACTTTGAAAACCATTTCCTTCGAGGTACATGTTCGACAAACTGGGGCGCCCGGTCCCCCTCTGCAACAGTTCTTGGTTTCACCTGGCTGATTGCATGGCGTTCAGTTTGTTTTTGTTCGAGTGATTAGCTAGTAAATGTCTTCTAGGTGTCATCAACATTGGTTCCTACTCTTCTATTTACTGAGCTCACTTATTATATTAATCAGTCGTGCTGCTGATCGCCATTTGGATCGTCACTTAAGTTGGGATGATGTAACGCACGGTGCTGCGGTGCTGTTGACGTTATTTCGGTTTTCGATTGTGTAAGTCGTGTGTATGTCTTACCAGAAATTTGGCGCATAACAGTACCTATTGCCTTCTTTTCAGGACTATCTTTGTATCCGTTACTTCAGAATAGCGCTGTCCTCGGTGTCTCTACGTTGCAAAAATGTTGTTTACGAATGTAACAGGTACACGGGGCCAGAAAGTCCGGCTTGCCTGTTACATTGTTGAGACCCAAGTTGTCAAGTTTCGTTTCTACCACCTGGAGATTCGACCAGAAAAACGGACGGCTGGCAAACAGGTGTTGACAACTAAACTTCGGCATGTGCAACTACGGGGAAAAAGGAAATATGTAACAACATTCGACAACGACACATTCGGATTTATGCCGAGTAATGGAAATTAGACTTCATTCACTGTTGATCACTTTAACTAGATGTAAATATTTTAACTGACGAATCGAGGACTGTTTTGAAATTGATGGAATATCTAATGATAACAGCAAACTGAACCGTTTTGCACAGTTTAAAATGCGTTCATAATAATAGTAATATTGCATTATTATCTCTATTTCGAGTCCAGTTGCGGCCGAGATTGTTCACAGTAAGGTCTCTTTTAAATTACTGAGATTGCTGGAAAACTGATCCATGTAGTTAACTGTCTATAATTTGATTGACTTTGCTTATCAGCTCAATATTCTACTCGAAATTCCATTAGTGGCTTACCCAGCCAAAAATTAGCTGGTGTCATTACAGTGTACAGAGACAGTTATAGGCTATCAGAAAATATTACTTCGTAGACAGTCGGAAGAGTTGTACACGTTATGTTTGGATGTGTCAGTATTGTCTAGAAACCCGCCTAAGAAATGCTGACAGTTATTCGGTGAAGTTGTTTTAGTGCAAACCCTGAAACTAGCAGGTGATTAAAAAAATTAATACATCGTTATACTTTACAAGCCATTTAGTTGATAGGGATAAATTTGCTTGGCAATACCTATATAAACATTGGCAATAGCATAGTCAATTACCTATACACAGTTATGTATACACGATAAAATGCGATGCTGGTGTTTACATCGGCACAGTTGTTTGTATTGCAGTCTTTTTGGGCGTCTAGTACGCAAAATACTATTGGAAGAATCTTCTTGTCTACGACTGTATTCCTTTCAAGTTCCTCAGTATTGTGATATCGTTCAGTGTCAACATCTGCATCGTTATCGCTAGCTACATTGTACTTCGCCTGATCCACCTGTCTTTGTTTCACTGTACGATTGTTGCCTTAAACATTTTCATACATTCTGCTTCTGATATCATTGAATATATATCAAGCTGATGAAAATAACTATCTTTCTCGGTGATAAGCAGCAAGTACACTAAGCTTATGATAAGCTGGGTCGTAGGGTTAATCTTTTAAGCAATTCAGTTGAACTTACACTAGCTGCATTGTGGTCGACATGACGGAAATGTATTTTCAGTCGAAAGGCTTACACTCGGTGGAACCAGAACATTTCAGCTAGCAGGATAGGAAAAGTTAACTGTGCTTGTTTTCTCATCCAGTTCCCCATCATAATGACAAAAGATCGCGATTTTTAATGGTCATGTAAATGTTACTAGATGCAAGTTGTGTTGCACGCACCTGTATCGTGGTCATGTTTGGTTGGATTCCAGGATGCTCGCAAACATACTGCAGTTTGTTGTATCCGGTCGAATCCATTGGTGATTGAAAACGGTGAGTCAGAAAGCCGGAGAGGATTCAGTATCCGAGAGCCTTTTGCTTAAATTGTTTAGGTTAGGTCATACTGCCGGTGCAAGTTCACTTCTTGATGTGTTAATTTTGAATACACTGACTGATAACAGGTGAGATTAGACGCTAGTTGATACCCACCTGGAACTGAAATTTGGAAATGAAAAGCAGTAATCGCAGATGAAGCTGGAAACGCTTATTAATTCACATACTATCTTTCCAGGTCAGGCTTATTTTGCAGTAGCTCCTACTAAAGATAGAGTCCATGTTTAGGATCTGTTCGTCACTAAATGTTTGCGGACTGGAACAACTAATATCTCGTATACGCCTCACACCAATGACAGTATTCGTGACGTAGATACCATTTGTATTTGCTAGAAAGTTCTATCGGGCTGAATGATTCTAAGACTTATGAAGCATTAAGATCTAAATAAAATTCTTAACTGTGTACACACTTTGATGTTAATGAGTATCAGAGATTGTACAGGCAGGATATTCGGGCCTTTGGAAATACGATGAAAAACCTCCGTCGTAGCTAAGAATGCATGTCATCATGCAGTAACATCGGTAAGGCCTGATGTTCATTTTGAAATGAATCTGTGGTGACACTGCGAGTTACCGACTCCCGGTTAATGTGAAGGCTTGTGGGTCAAGGCCAACAGTAGTGATGATGAAGAATGAAACATACGAGCCTACAGTGTAAAAATCGTACTATTTGACTTTAAGCTTTTAAAACTGGTAATGTGAGAATTATGTTCGTTTGCACACCTCACTTTCCGTGTTGTTTGTTTAACGACTATGGGCTGTAGTGAACTAATGTACTTGCTAACTCTTATGCTCTCTACTAGAAAGAATGGCATTAATATGTCATGTCGGCAGACTGTTCTTGCAACGAAGACTTCTAAAACACGACCGGGGTGGTTTTTAATCTTTTGCTGGAGCAATCACAAGACCAAAGCGTCGGTCAGTAGGTAATAATTCTCTGAACGTTCGTTTGCAGCAAGATTCATCGCTTTCAGTGCCATTGCGACGTTACAGAAAGCGTGAGTCAAATCAAGAGGAAAGTTTAGAAGAAATTCCTTGTTGACGATTATTTAGTTTATGTGTAAACAACTGGGAAGGCATGTAATACTTTGTCAGTATGTCTCCGTGACAACCAAGTTTCACGCTTTTTGTGTTCGACCACTGATCATACGGCTGACGGAAAGTTTGTCCGTGCGGATCGACAGTCTATAAACCGTGATAGCGATTTCCTATTTCGACTGTACCAAAGCAACACTTTCCCTGGCCGTCCTCCTATTTACGTTTATTTTATCGGTGGAATTAGTACAAGTTGTACTCCCTGTTGTTAAACTTCTCTTGCACCTACAGTTGTGTGAACGTTAACAATCGTGTCATGAAGTTATGCCGGAATTTTCAATAAATTTCCAGGAAAACCCATAGAGTTTGACGTCGCCTTTCATAGAAACAGCATCGGTTGACCAAATTTGAAGTAGTTCTGATTTCGACTGTCTGCTGCACTAGATTGACTGCAGGTTTTCATTACGGCAACAAAATTAGTCTGTTTTGGGTTTTCATTCAATAGTTTTTCGCAGCATTAGTAGCTACAGAAGTGGTTTCACGTCCGAAATACCGTTCTTCGTGAGTTCCTATTCATTTCTGTTAATTATCGTAGATCGCTCTGTTTCCTTCTCATAGACTCAGCAACGCACCCCCGGAAATTTTTACAGACTAGTTACTTTGTTCAATGATGGCTGATACCGTATGGACCAATTTGTACGGTTTGTGTCGAACATTGCGTATGATCATTACTGACTACTAATTGAACGAGTGTTGTTCATTCTATACCTGTTAGCTCCAAAGATCCCTTCTGATTATTCAACACAACCGCTGATACCATTCTCAGATCGCCTATTTACTAAGGTTATTATGTCATCAAAAGCGGTTTGTTCAGGCGCTGCACCTACCATGGCCACAAATCCACCGGATCGATGGCCAACCTGCGCGGTCAAACCAATGGACAAGCGTGACGTAACCGACCAATCAAGTCATCGCCAATTGATTGACCAGTGACCTAGTTTCTCTGTAATAAGTCTGATCGATATCACGATGTAACTCTATTAATTCCTTATATAATTGTACCGGCCTGAAGATGAATTATCGAAAACATATGTTCGCCTATATGTCTTCATTCTCATTACCGTGATGGGCATATTTGAAACGATAAGGTTATGTTGTTTAATGAAAGTTAGATTTAATGTGTTTCAGGACATCACCCACAATTGATCGCAACTGTCGCATCCCCATAAACTTTCCCGTCGGCCCCTTTCGAAAAAAGCCACTGAAGTCATGAGAACGACAAAGTAAGGAACAACAACAAACAAATGAGTACACACAACAGCTGTTTGTTGAACATGGAAGTTTTCCTTTGAGTTTTGACAGGATAACCGGTGTTGAACAGAAACTCACACAAAACTGAGCCGCAGGATAAATTGCTTTGACTGACTTTCTGAGCTTTCTTGCAATAACTTTGATCATGGGGTATCCCTTGATACCAAGTTTATTATTCCCAGAGGTTGATTTGAGTTTCGACTGTACCGCCTGCATCGCCTCCTGAATGAAAAGTATTTGAAAACCGTTGTGCAGGAACACTTCTCATAGGAGACCTATCTCAGCTTTCAAAGTGTCAGGGGTGCAGATCTGTAAAGCCCTACTCGTTATAAATCGTATGAGGTTTCACTTTTGATTTAGCGGAACGAATCTGTCAAAGTAAATGTATTGACCACTCCAAGTCTGTTTCCTGTACACAATTAATCGGATTGAGCTATCTTCTCGTCTTATTATGCCAACATCCAAAAATTGATCTAAAATTGATCATTGTTATCTGACTCCTTGGTGAATTTAATACTGTTATGGGCCAAATTGATAGCTGCCATAACTTTGTTCTTATTAATCTTAATAGTCTTTCAGTTCGTGCACTTATTTGCAACGGCCGTCTTCCTAACTATTCACCATAGCCTTTGACCCCTACTTATTCAGTTGCTTCTGTGTTTTTGCTGATACACCGCTTGCTATTTGCTCCTCCCCAATAATGTCAGCCGTTTACTAATATCTACTCAGTGCCAAGGTTTTTGCATCATTGACGACAACAATGATGCAGACAAACCTCCCTCTCATTACCACTCATTCACAACACTCAATTTAGTCTGTTCATATTTCCTGTAATAACAAAAGTGGACTATTCACGCGTCAGTATCGTCCGGCTTATATTTTATTTGAGTGGTTTTTTATGACTACGTTCAGTTATTAATTCCACTTCGATCAGTTCTAGTCTAGCTTTCCGATTGTTTCACCTGTTGTTACACATAATTTGTATCAGCTTATCTATGTAACTGGCGATAGTTCCTCTGCGCATTGGGCGCATTTGGTACAATGTAAAGGCAATTAATTCAAGCTGTTCACTTCCGAGCCTTCACAATATACTGTGCTATTCGGTGTTATCATTTTTCAAAATGTTGTGCACTGGGTGCCTTAAACAAGTGTCATTCTCATCCGTTTATGAAAAACACTATAAACATTTTGTTCGTCTATGTTGTTAACGAATTCGGTCTTAATGCACGTTTTTCTAATTGGAGAAATCTACCGTTATCACAAGCAAAGGCCAGTTAGTTGCAGTCAACTTACCGACACGTTCGACAGTTGACCAGCAGTAAACTAGATGCTCTTTGAATAGCATCAAATTCGATGCAAACCTGCTCAATTATGCTTACTCGGCACAGAGTTGGACTGAAAGGTTTGCTCAGGTACTTGCAAGTCTCAAAATGAAGGAAGCTTCTAACACTCTTAATTGGTGTAAGCGATCTGTGTGTGAACGAGGATCTCCTATCTACGTCCTTATGGACAACGCAATTTGAGACTGCGCAGGCTTAGGTGAAGCGCAAAACAAAAGAATTTGTTTTTCACAGACTTTATCATTTGTCATACATTTTCCCCCGTATTCACATGAATGGGCACGGGTAAGCTGAAGGTTAGCAGACGTCATTAGCCTTCCCAGCGCTTTTGTAATACTACCTGTCAAGACGATTATCGCTAACAAGGACCGAGATACTCCAGAGGACTCTTAAGCTGGAGATTAACAAGTAAATTTTAAACGGAAGGAAGTTTTGTAAGAGAGGTTTCAAACTGCTCAGGACATGATTGGGATGGCATAACGTTCTCCTTAGGCAGACATGTTTACATTTTGTCTGAATTTCTGCCAGACTGACCATGTGGTAAACACATTAGTGGGCTTCTCTTACTAAAAAACGTACGTTGCTACCAACCAAGGAAGTTTACAGACTCGAACAAGAAGTTTTTAACAGTAAACGATCAGTATATGATTGGGATAAACCTGTGGCATGAATAACTTTCGACACCCTTGTCAATGCAAACTTTCGAATGTACTATTTGGTGATTCGGTCTTGAAGGATTTTCTCCCAACCAAAATTCCTTCCATAAGATACACACGTCCATAAGCTAGGTCGTTGTAATCAACCATGGTGCATACATTTCGAGTAGAATACAATTGCACGGATAATACAGTTACATATGAACAGAAGTGCATACTTAATAAATACTGAACTTTACGCACCCAATGATAGTCCAGATATCATTGTTTTTATCTGAATTAGCAATTGTATTGCATGGTGTGCTCGCCTGTTAGCTGATGTGATATCCCTGTGTTCCGTTGCAAATTAACTGGCAATTAAATATTCGACAACGCATTACTTGCTTTGCAACATGATATTCCGAAATGCTGATTGCATTATGGTTAGTAAAATTCTCGCTAGAAAATAAGTCTGCTTAAAATTAATCTACACTGCCACCTGCATCTGATCAGACATATTTGTGCGCTGACTTTCACGAACAATGAGAAGAGGAACGTCAGACTGGTAAACCGGATAAACGTGACATACACTTTTGACCCAGTATGTCTCAAGGTGCCTGCCAGTGGAATTCAACAGGCTTGGTTGGAAGGAAGGGGCCATCTAATAATTCATACGCTCTTTGGTGCTATCTCGGACTGTCATCTGCATGTAGACAGAACCACCTAATAACCATTCACCTATTTATCGATCGGTGTAACAGGAATCGCTGCATGGTACCCAAAAAGAAGTTTGATCGGAGTATATCACGGCAATGGATTGCCACGTAGTTGTCCAATTAGACCAGTCGCATTCTATAAACATCACGAAGCTGTTCATCCGAGGTTCACTGAAAATCTGATTGATGATTATATTAGATAGGTTCCTGGGATTGCGAGCGACTGGATCTGTCGGAAATATTTCAGTAACTTAAATGGTGCGACTTCAAACCCACTCACCTTTCTGATTTACCGTAAGTCACTAAGTTTTCCCATCACAACTCTTGTTTGTGGCAACGATTGGTCTTGATACTTCACTGTAAATGATGACCAGAAATACCAGTGAACGGTACACTTTGTTTTAGTACTTATTCCCCAAAATAAAACTGCAATAATATCCTAAGTATTTCGGATCAGCCGAGGCAATAAACGATAATTTTGTTGATGGGTGTGTTTTCCCTAACTCTACCATATGACATGCTCAGAAAACGGAGGTATTTTTTGAAACTTTGGTGGACACAAACTAGGCTTGATTCAACTGCGTAAAAATTTATTATGCTGTCTCGAATGTGGTTAGCGGATGTATAAAATTTAGTGATTATCTTCACAGTGCCTGTTTAATATAGGCTATCTCTGACCATCCCATGCTTCAGCGAATGAATGAATAACCCTTTGTGGAAGGATGTTAGAGGTAAACTACCGAGGCGAAAATTACTGTCTATCCGGCTTCTAACAAAAGTAAAGTTTCAGACGAGAATAATCTTGATGTCCAAATTATGTCGGTAAACAACACGTCGTCCTTTGGTTGATTTTATATTATTTTACTTGTGCAGTTGTATTGATAAAACGAACGCTGGCTCGCAGTTTAAATAATAAACATTATCCTTCATGTTGTTCACATTCTCCTATTATTGACTGAACGGTGGGAACTGATAGCCACGCAACACCTTTTCCGAGCCTACATTGTTACATCCATGCTGTGACGAGGGACACGCCGTCCACTTCGCTTTTTGTCCATCCATAAAATATCAATAAATTTGAAGAACGTCATCATTCAGTACTTCGTCTTTATGCGTTCTTTAGTTACTCAAATGTTTTCTTAGTTGTCACTGGAACTTCCCCAGTTATGACATTACTCTCTTCTCAATAGTATACGCTGAAATCTTCAACATAAAGGTGAAGAATCAAACTACCACAGATTGTTTCCATTTTGCGATGCATCAAACCGACTTTTGTCGGTTACTGTGGGTTTTGAACCAAGTAAACCAAAATCTTGCCTGCCTTACAAAATTTACCTGCATTCAGATCTTAAACTTTTTGTAAGTAGCGAAGTAGACTTTATCACGGTCACGGCAGCAACCTTATAGAAATCAATGTTCGGTTAACAGGAGTCTACGAAAAACCTCCAACGACGTCATTTTGGAGACCCGACACAATTAGTTAGAAGGATTGAACTATCTCCATAGAAAATGTGGAAAAGTGCCCGTGTAAAAACAATTAGTTGAAGTTTTGAAATCACTGTTCAATTTTCAAATCGACTAATCAGTGAATATATAGCCAGTTGACTACCACTGAGGCGGTTGATAAACTTTCGTGTCAGCCGCAGCTCATAGCTATTTCCGGGCACTTGAATTGTAAAATACAAAACAATTTGAAAATGTCAGGTTCTATTAAATTCCAAATACACTTTGGCTAAATTACTTTTAGATTTTCGACCGATATCTTAGAGGATAACGGAATTACTAGGTGTTTTAAGTGATCTGCTGCAAAACACATGAAAGAAAGTAGTAAAGTTTCTTGGAAAGGTTGCCTATGTAACAATGTTTCAGCGGTGATACATTTAATTGTTCTATAAGCATATACGAAACAATTTTGTGGATTACATTGATGATCAATTTATGGTCCTCAAAAATTCAGCAAAAATCTACTGATTTAGAAGCGTATGCTACTACTTACACTTTATACATTATACTTATTTTTGATGGATTCTTGGGGACCATCAGTTCTGTAAGTCTTCTTTAACGATCATTTATCAAACGCCAAAAACTGGGTACCGCTTAACCCATGTGAACACTGATGCTGATTTTTCCAGTCATGTCGACCATTTTCAAATGTTCATAGAGATAAAATCCCCCACAAAAGAAGAGATGATGAGATATAAGGGAAGAAACTGGACCGTCACAGATGTAGGCAGTATTCTAAACCTTGTTGGGTTGCTGTATAAGTAAAACCTCCCTTTAGCAAACGCAGGTTCACTTAATGGTGGTTAATTTACTTGAGTTTATATCTTACCATCTTTGCAGAACGAGGTATATATTCAATGGACTTACACTTCCCAAAATGTATCCAAAAAGATACACTTGCTTGTAACTTCCACAGGCTTCACTGAGAGTTATTGTTAGTCCAAGTATTGATCATCACAGGGGTTGTTTTTAGCGTCCTAAAAGATAAAGTAACTGATGAAATGATTGGAAAATTTTGAACAAAATAAAAATAAATAGAATGGGAACATTGACTGGCACGCGCGCTCTAAGGGTCGAGGTAACTTGTCATTTCGAATAAGGCTTTAAAACTGCCATTTGAGTGATTAACGGTTCCTATTTGGACCTACTGCACCTGTCAGTTTACCAAAGTAGTCAGCAACCTTGTGGGTAGTAATCACGTTACTGCTTCGCTACTATGGAGCGTTACCCAAATATTGGATGACTGAGCTACTAATGCTAGTGGTACGCGTTTAACTGCCTTGCGGAAAACTTTCTTACCGTAAGCCACACTTACTTTTGGCTAGACAAAATATAGGTTGGTGTCGTTTTCTTCATAACATTACGTTTGCTTTGAGCATGATAGGATTAATTATTATTGAATGCTACTATCAGTGTAGATAGCAATGCGGTAGATTACCGGCAATTTTGTACATTTCTTTCGTTTTTGTCAACAGGCCAGTATTTGGTGCACATGTGCTTTGATTTATCACATGGTACCAAACACATGACTTCATGAAACTAAAAAACTGTAAAATGAAGCAAACCAATTGAAGTCAAGATGCGTTCTTACCTTATGTCGGCAGTAACGGCCCAATCATTTTAGTAGATGGTAATAGTTTAAAGTTTATATTCAAGTAACACTCATTACTGTCGAACTCGATTTTATGGACTATTTTTCGGTAACTCGGCAGTTGCAATAAAACTGGTAAGTAGTCATTCGAAAGATATCATCAACTTTGAAGGGTAGTCCTCATACTATGTACATTAGTTAACATAAAGTTGAATCGCAGGTTCAGTGGGATAATGGCTTTCTTCGGTTATACCCTGACATATTTGAAACCACCGTACTTCATCTCGTTAATTGCATATGATTTTCTTGATGACTTTCAGTATCTGAACACCTTCAAATTTGTGGTCCATGCAACATGTACAGATCTTTCCAACGGGACCAAAATAGAGCAGAGGATGCAGAGTATGAATTATTGGAGGAATTGGGGAGGTGCGGTCTGTTTCAAATGTAGTCGCAAAATAACAAAAATCACTTTCAGAGGTGCATTTGGAGTAGTGAGAAGAGGTGTGGATCTAAGTACAGGACAGGCATTTGCTGTAAAAATTATCAACACCTCCAGGATGTCAAGGCAAAGTAAGCATTCGTCCCATTCGTGTTCATCATCTAAGCAAATAGGTATATAACACTCTTTACCTAAGAATTTGTTACACCGGTTTTGAATTAGTTTCTAAGTAATTTTACCAGGAGAAGTAAAGGGTAATATAAATCACCAAATATCAGAACGTGAAACTTTTTCCACGCAAGCATTTCTACTAATATGGCATTTTGAAGGCATACCTATCAAAAATCAGTCGTTTGTGGGATTGATAAAACGAAACGTTCTCTCAACTTCCATTTACACGGTACCTTCAGCAGTTTATTGTTTATGGCTTATACAGTAATTTTCCAATGAAACTGAATCTTCCGCTACTGCTTTAACCTTCAGATATGAAATCTATTGAAAATGAAGCAAATATCTGTGGAATGTTAAGACATAAGAATATTGGTGAGTTAGCAAGAATAAATTTTTCACAGATGGACATATGAAAGCTTGTGTTCTGTAGTGTATGATAGCACTATTTGTCTGCAACTAAAATATAGCATAACGTATAACAGACTAAACAGTTCTTGGTTGAAAAGGCACAAAAGAGAGTTTGTCAAAGTCCCACCCTTAATTACTGCCTATGTGAAAGCGGCACCATCGTGATACCTTTCAGTGCAATTGTCCAATTGTCCTGAATCACGAATCTACTTTCCATGGAATAAAAATCATATTCACATATTCTTGACAGTCTGAAATCTATTGTAGGCGCGGAAAAACGATGACAAGCTTAATGCCTATTATCGTTTACATCAGAGAAGCTGGAACCCTAAAAATTGCTGTTTCATATTTGACTGGTTGACAAACAAAATGCTACAATGATTTTGCCATGGCATTTCGATATGGGACAGCTACATTTCTCGATATTTTAGTATACGTCTACTACTGGGTGCATGCGATCACTGCGGGTTTCCTGCTAAAAGTTAGGTCTTAGCATTCTCACAACCAGCTCACCGATATTTTTCACTATTTGAGGCCGAAAATGATACCGACGTATCAAGTATATCTTGCGGCAAACGGTGGTCTTATTGTCAAATCACTATTAGTTATCTAAATAGCTTTGTAATTCTCAATTACTTTTGCCAAGAAATGTATTTGTTACAGCTTGTTTGCTTACTACATTTGACTAGCTCATCTTTAGACGGTTAGAAGTTTTGAATTAGAATGATTGTGCTTTATTCCTAATTGGAATTTTTGTCGATCTTTTGCTTCCATCGCCTAAATAATAAAGTATTATTTAGGGATTTACTTACAGTTTTAATCTAGAAACATTTTTGCCACTGATATTTATTATCAGTATGTACCAGATGCATTACAATTAACATAAACGAACTAACGAAATAATGTGGAATTCATTTAGTGTCTATCCAGATAAACCCAGGATTCCGATAAAGAATACCATCACACGCTTAGGCCAGAAATTGAATAAGCTGAATATATATATTTACTTTTGACGGAATAGCTGCATCAGGCTATATAAAACGTTAGCCTAGTTACAGTTGATTCATGCCGCTAGGACAACAAGCACAACGTTTTGTCTTGAAATTTTCTCGCATCAGCGTCTAATCTGTGTAGAAGATGGTTGTATACGATGGGGCGAATTTACTCTCATGAGGACAAATTTGTACACAATGGTTGTCTTAATTTGTGTTGACTTTTTCAGTATTCCATTGGTAAGCCACTCGAAGTCTGTGATTTTCACTGAGCAATAGAAACGACGATTGTTTTATTTCGTAAGAAGCAGGGCGGTAATCATCATCTTGCAAGGTTGAACTATATACTCTTCACCGATCACACTGGCTGGTCACTGTCGTCTTATATATTACCGGGTGATCACTTGAATGTAAGATATGAAGAACGAGTTCGCGCAGATAATTACAATAAGAAGGTCAGCCTTGAAAAGTCACCATAAAAGTGAAACAGATGAAGTACAACAAATGAATTGGATCGCGAGAAAGCTGAGTTCGAGGAAATGTAAACTATCGTTGGCAGAACGTCATTAAAGCGTTTTTAGTATTCTTCCGGATTACTTTATCAGTAGTGGGGTAAACTTATTGTTTGTCTTTTCGCTTCCCTATTTCAGTTCAGCTGCATGATAGTTTTCATTACAACGGAAAGTTTTTTATGATATTTGACCTGTAAGTTTCACCTGAAAATTTAGCTGTGAATGAATTAAGTTTGCATCGCCCAATTAAAAATTATGCAATAGCACAGTATAATGTTTTAGTGTAGTCTGTTAGTGAAGCACCAATTAGAAGGTGTAGGTTTGCCACAATGAACCTGCAAAGAAAAAGTTAACTACAGACGCTTTACGACATAACTTCAACCACTCACTGTGGGTCTGCAGTAATGAAAATTGCTGGAAGGTCGGCATCTTATCAATGAACCAAGTTTCTGGATTTCGTTCACAAAAGTAGATAATGTTACCTGACGCCAGTTTTCTCTGATTATCGCAATGACGCTTAATTTATACTGGGAACAAACTGTGGTACATTTGCATTCATCTGGTTGTGTCGCCTTGTAAAGTCTCAAAATAAAATGGTTGTGTTTATATCTTGTGTTTCCTATCAAGCTGTTTCATGACCACACATCAGTTTATGAAACTCAGTTGAATGAATTTTTGAACACTGGCTTTCAGATGACTGTCCATCCTGTTAATCATGAATGTATCTGCGAAAAGCTTGTGTCCAAACCCTTATGCCTGTTTTGCGTCTTGCGGAAACTAAATATTTCTGTAAACTACTGTATGTTCCAGTTAACCTCTGCTTACCTCTAGACCAGTGTGTACATGAATAATGGGAGCATTTTAACTTCCTAGAGCCCAAAACTTCACTTGATGAAAAAACCAACAACTACTAAGGGGTGTTTACTATTATTTACTATTGGTGAGTTGAAAAACGGAGGTGGAAGGCGGAAGCGTTGTAAACTAGCAGACGTTGTGGAAGTTAATGACATTTTCCTGCTACGCTTTATAGCTTAAAGAATTTCCAAGATTAATGAAAGTATTCAGCGTTGCTTTAAAGCATTGTACAAAACTCCTTGCAAGCTTACAGGCAAATGGTCGAGACAAACCGTTTCCTGGCTGGTATCATTCAGTACTTCTGCCCTGATTTGCAGATTTCTTTAAGTTGGAGGACCATAGCATCTCTAATGAGTTAGTGTCACCTCTCGGGCATGTAGCATAAGTGGTTAGCATTTACCAAAGGCGTTTGCGGAAAAAGCAGCAACGATCATAATGCTGGTTATGTATTTGCAGCATCTATTAACCATTGCCGACATGTTATGCATGTCATCCTGAAGTACATTCAGTTCTTGATTTCAGTATAGTGATTTTAACACCGATAATTCCATATCGCTTTGTTTCATCTGATTAATGTTCATCTAGCTTTTGCTTAGATTTGGAGGCATTTTTTAAGAACTCGGTGCACTGTTTTGTGCGTATGAAGTTACATATGGCGTAAGACATGCCCAGCTTTCCGTACTGTTATATGCAAGTGTTACTTTTTAAGATTATCTTACTGCAAGTTTTATGACCAATTACTCTGTTCTTATTACTGGGCGTCCTGTCAAGTTAAGAACTACGGAACAAATTTAATCAAAGCTAGGTTGAAGTTTTTGTTTTGCAGGTTTTTAAACTTATTTCTTGCGGCCTTTGTGCCCTATATGTTGGTAAGTTGAAGAGAATAACCGCATGGTAATTTCAGAGAGACAACGGTGAGAATTCGAAAACAATTCGTCCCAATGACAGCCAGTAAACTGTTAGGAAGCTGATGTTCGAAAACTAGGTCACGGTAGTACCAGATTCGAAAGGACATTTTGTTAACAGGGGAAAAAAGAGTATTCCAGATAGTCGGCTACCAATTTAGAAAAGGAAAAATATGTTGCATATTTGTTTCATTCTTGTTTCACATAAAGCGAGGTTGTTCAGCTACTCACCACAACGCTAGTAATCGTAACGACAAAACATCCTCAGAAATCGCTTCCATTCTCTTGCCAAGCGGTGACAGAAACTGGCTTGTTTTGTATGGCGTGCAAAAATGGCTTTCAAGCTGTAGGCCGTGCAGAACGTTTTGAAGAGAAGTTCCCACACTCTCCTGCAGTCAGAATGACCATAGTCCAATGGTTCAGCGGTTTAAGGTTTGAAATATATTTCTTGCATTTACTTGCAAAATGTGGCTTACGTTCTAGGGCATGCCGAATGGTGCTGGAACCCGACTAGGTGGAACATGCTGTGTACAATGCAGTCTGTGGTCAGTATCAAGTTTATCAATAGTCAAATTAGCAGATTTCCAGAATATCATCAAGGAAGTGCTACAACCATGAATGACAAAATGAGAAATGTTGATTCGGATTTGTCTTCAAAGAACTTGTTGAAACAATTCACTTCGTGAGAATTATAAGTCGTATACAGCCAAGTAAATTTATACCAGACAATGCAGCTTTAATACCATTCCTGTTGGCTTTCATCGGAAAAAGTATACTTGATCTCTACACCAGATGAAATTGAACGGTGGTGTTCAAACCGTACCCATAATTCACCGCTTTAAATTACTGTAAAATTTGTATGAGGTTCAAAGTTGAACACTGAATTGCAAAATAGGTTGCTTCTTTACCACTCATCATTCCTTCTATATAAGTTGCTACACCATTACAATGAAGCAACTCAAAACAGTAGTGTACGTTCAGTGGTTTACATTTGAGAACTAATAGTCAAAATGGATGATTGATTTTGCCGGCAAGGTCATCACGTTCACTGAACATTCTATGTTGTCCTTTCAACCAGCATTACTGGCGGCGAACTGTTTGAAGATATTGTTTCACGTGACCATTACTCCGAAGCTAGTGCTAGGTGAGTTGAAACATCATCTTATTTGTCTGACGGTTTGTTTGTGCCACGTGATCAAGCGTGACTTTCTAAGCAAATTGGCACAGTTGACAGTTCCAGCCATATGTCACATGTAGTACTTAGCATTCCTTTTTAATAGCCTAATTGAAGTAAACCAGAATTCCAAATTAAGTTTATGGAGCCGGCAGAAAAGGATTAAGAGGTAATAACTGTCACACTGGAAGAAAAAATGGCTCCATTTAGATGAAAAATTTGGATTCCGTGGTTACAAAACCTTCCAAAAAGGAAGCATTATTAACCCGTTAAAGTGTTGGTCCGACTTTGATAATCTTACTCATTTACGAACATCAAACATATAATTCTGTTTTGAAAGCAAACCTTAGACACACGGGAGTGTGGGTTGGACCGACAGGGTCTAACTCGTCGTCAATTTAGTGGAAGGACCCAGAAAGACTTAATGAAAAATTCCCAATAGCAGCTTCCTCACCTGCAAATTCAACTAACGTCGTTGTGTTTGTTGCTCTATCTCCTGCTGACGTGACTTTTATCTAGTTGATTCTATGAACCTGACTTGGTTCAATAACTTACAGCTGAGTGGCTGTTTTGCATAACACATACGAAATGTAGATTTCAGTGAATGTCCATGCCTATGATTGTCGCTGAATAATTATCCGATGACAACCTGTATCTTATACAACAGAAAGTATATCCGTTAACTCTCGTGTACTGATACAGTACGTTTCCGGACTGCCGGCGATTTCTCCACTTCGCGACAGATGAAACGGTCACTGTTATACGCAACAAATCTTGAGCTTTAGCATCAGATTCCTAACCCACCTACCAGAACAGGTCCGGCGCAAGAATACTCATATCTTTTCTTTGGTAGCCCGATTGCGACCTCGAGTTAACATCTTAGAATTTTTCCAACTTCAAACCTGCAACTGCGTCAAACAGTAAAATAAAAAGTGAACAATCGGTCGCTGGAACTTTCAAGGTACTAAAGATTTTATAACCATATTGTGAGACGGGAGAACAGGCAGAATATTAGATTAACCACCGCTCATGCCATCAAAAGACAGATGCGGAAAGCGGTAGTAACCCTCTTGTTTTGAGTGAGTAGCTGGGTTACATCGACAGAGTGTAACACTAATTACAGAATATTATTTAAGACAATGATTTTCGGTAGAATTTAGTTTACTTTCAGTTCAAAGGTTTTCAACGCATGAAAATCATCCTAGTTTGCATGAGGTTTCTTGCCATTTGTTTCAGTTGCAACACACCCCATCTACATGTGAGGTGTAGTAAATCTTCGTCAATCCAAGATTGTACGTTATCGTTATGTGTATCTTTCAGAGCACTTTGACCGCGGTTTTTCCTCTTGTTTAGTTGATGAACTCAGACGCACAAAATTCACAAAAATAGGAATATATGCTGCAAACGTATATATGAAGTGTGCAATTAGTCGTTAAGAGCTAAGAAACCGGTGGTAAACATACTGAACCTCAAATTTGACAGCCAGTTCTAAATTCTGACTGTCGAATCGTACTAATGGTCCGTAAAAGACCTGAGATATTACGCTCTCGATATATATATATATATATATATAAACCGTTCTCTGTATAAGTGGCACAACTCTATTCCCGTGTTGAACAAGCACGTGTTTTGAGTAGTAATTTTCTTACTTCACTGCGGGTACAATCAGATCATCACATTGAAACAACTGGCTACAAGCGTTTGTGAGCACTTTTCACATTATAACGTTTTTTCGTGAAAAAACAAGGCCAAAGTTCCATTAAATCTGTTCGATAAATCAACTGCCAGGAGTACTTTTTTTGTCAAATGACCACTATTTTAATTACAAATGTGTCTATTCGTAACCTGTTTGGTTTCACAGATGTCGGTAGATACTTAAAAATGATTGAGAGGCAGTTGTATTAATAATCTGCTGGTACTTTGATTTGCAGACGTAATCATGTAATCACGCAATCGACATTCTGCTGAGTGCTACCTTAATTCATTACCCTATAGTAGGAGGTAAAGGTCGATACCTGTTTGATCGGCCAGCTTCCATTTCTACTTGACTTCGACAGGGGACGTTGTAACGTTTTCTTTGTGCCAACTCAACAATGAGTAAACAATGTGGACAATTTTTTAGCTTTTACCGAATTGCCCATCAGTCGGAACCCTCGTTCTCGAGGCCAGAAAAATATACATTACAGATCTATTAAAAAACGCACGGGTGGTGGTAATTGGGAAACTAACTTTGATAATATGGAGCATTAGGACTATGTTTTTGATGATACACCCTCGGATCAGTGGAAGTAAAATGGATAGTGATAAAGGGAACTAAAATGTCTAATATCCGAAAAGTCAACAGTCGCATGCATCAGTACATACATATTTGTATATTATCACTCATTGTTCCCGACACAGGATAGGTTCATGACCTGTGGCTGAGGTCACTCGTCTGTGCTGCCCGTTTGTTGAAGCGAAAAAGAGAAGATAGTGTTACACCAGAAGTTTAGTTCTGTGAGCTAAAGTCAATTGGCTAGACTGTTCCGCCTTTATGGAGTCTCTTAATAGATAATGGACAGAATACATATCTGAAACCGATCCTAGTGCTTTTCAATTTGCTTTTGCACATAACTGTGCAGCAGTTACGGCGTATTCGCCGTAATCTATGTCCCTGCAACCCACTGGCTGGATTTGATTTCGCTGACACTGTGAAATAAATTAAGATTACAAACAATCGCATTTGCTCAGCTGATATCTCCGGGTTATTTGCTAATACGGCCCTAACATGATCCTGCGATATACTGATCAATTTGATACAGAGATGGCGCTTCCGACTAAATTTATCAAAGAAAGTGTCTTGCAATGCACGTTTAATGTACACTTCAGACGCAGTAAGGAATTACTTCGATAGGTTGGTGGCGTCATGATGAACTCGACTGGGAGTTCAATTCAGACCGACAGTTTCATTGGAAATTTGAAAAATGAAAAAGTTTGTTCTAGCATTCAAGAATTCCATTTCTACAGACGACATGTGGATGACACGTTTGTCATTTACTGAATCGGTATGGACATAAAACCTCCTGGGTGTTTGCAACCATGTGAACCATTCCGTTTATTCAGTCCTTAACCTGGAGATGAGTGACGTATCCTACTTCCTTCAAGTACACCTGCGGCATCACATTAGAGTGCTTTTAGGGTGGGGTACATTTTGTGATCTAACTTAGATGGGCCAATATACCGACTTCCAGGGTTTTGTTTCTTGTAAACACAAACGGAATAGGCTCCGATATCTAACATTCTCAGTAGAAAAGTCTATCCCAAAGACTTGCTGGATGTCGATCTTCGTTTCCTCGGTAATACATTACGGAACAACGGCTACCCGGACAGATTCATTACATGAAACGTGATCGCTAAACTAACTAGTGACCCCTTTCCTAGTGTTGAATAGAAACCCTTGTTCAACCCACTTTTTCTTAGGAGAGACCACCACTGCGCAGTTGAAGTGAAGTTCACAGCACTTACTGAAACAAGCTTCCCTTGCTGCCTTATTGAGAAGTTGGATCATATCATGACCTATGCTTAGGGTTGGTAGTAAAGACTGACTACATCTCCACGACCAGTCAGTGTTTGTGTATTCTTTCACTTACCATCGTTGTACAGCAGAGTGTATAAGTCGAAGGACTAGACGTCTGTCCAAGTTGTTTAAAAGTGTCACTTAGCTAGGGCTAAAACCTAGGTTGAATAATCAGTCAGCAATGCAAATGTGTTGCATTCTTTCGAGAGAAGCTGCCAAGTAAACGTGTCGAGAGCATTTCAACTCGTATAGAACGTTTCGGTCAGGCAACTCAAGGCCTACAAACAACGGATTTTGGCATCAGCGGAATCAATCACAGTCAAGTTACCTGATAAAGTGACAGTTGCAAAACAACCAGTTGATACCGTGCACATTCTCTAGTTTCGCGTGGTTTACACCCCTCAGTCACCTACATATGCAGATAATTGACATCGGTCAAGGGCTGTAGTCATGTCCTGCGTTCAGATCCGTGGATAGTGACGCATTTTGGTGCACAGGCAGTTGTGATTGTTCTAACTTCGGTTTTCACAAATTTGGAATCTTAGTTCCATTCTTCTATCCTTTGTACGTTTAGTGACCAGAAGACCAACTGCCAAGAAAACGTTCATTATACTGTTTGCTCTGATTATGTGATATATTTCATGTTATTCTTGAACAAACACAACAGAAAGAAAGTGTTGACGGTGAAAATTGACGTTGGGGAGAACAAATGGTATACCAGTATGTACAATACAGTTGCGCCTATTTAACCAACTAACTGAGTAACAACCTGACATCAAACTTTCCGTATGCCATTTCAGCTGTCTATTTGTGCATCTGCGTACACATCAGGGGCCAGCAGTGCTTCGCGATATCGCCTGTCAGGCTGGGGTCCTCATAACTGCAAAAATCGTTGTGTAGAAACCAAATCCCAGATAAGAAGATATTTCAATAGTTGGCGTGTCTGTAGTCATACCATTCCTTGTTGTTAAACTTGATCTCCTTTGTAATATTTATCGTTTTTTTTAAAGTTTTTTTCCAGGTTACTCCAAGTTTCTGTCAGGGTGAGCAGTGGCTCGAACCACGTTACCCTCTTGGAAGCCTTATCGCGTAAATGAATGAATGAAGTAGTTATACAAAAGAAACTGACTGGTTTACACACAGATCTACAGAAGAGGACATCAATTCGTTTATTGGTTGCAACGTAAAAAGCTGTCGACCGGATCTTTTAAACTGGAAGAAACTAGTGTTATCAATCTCTGAACACATCCTGAAATTCAGCCACCCAGCTGACCACGTTGCATTCTTCAAGAACGCTACGTAGAAGTATCTGAAGCCCACTTACAATTAATACAGCCAGTTTTTTATGTGAAAGATATTGATGCCGTTAGTTTCTATACCACGGAAATCAGTCCATTATAGATGCGCGGAGGATCGAAATTATTTTGGTTTATTTGTTCACTTGTTAATGTCATCCTCAGTTTATGTGAAATATGTCAACTGTTTCAGCGACCCGTCAGATTCAGTCGAAATACTGAAAACTAGTAATACATATATTCGCTTCGTCCTGACGAAGTTGTTTGAGGAAAGATAGTGAACGAATTCATACAGGTCGGAAGAGTGCTTATATTTAATTTACGGAAGAAAACAAACCAAAAGGCGATCGTCCATAAACATTTTGCTTTTAATAAAGCCTTTTTTTCTTATTTTTTCAGTTACTCTATCTTCTGCGTACTCGACGCACTTGCCTACTGTCACGCAAATAATATAATACATCGTGATTTGAAGGTGCGTATGCTTTTCATCTTGGCATTGGCTGTTCTCAGCTAACCAGGTGTTCGATATGTTTTGTTTAAAAATTACACGTTGTTGACTGCATCTTAATACGACACTCCATTTCTGTTATGTGCTAACTGCAGACTTACCTATTCTTGAATCGAGTTGCATCTCCCTCTGTCTGAAATAAAGCATACAAGACAGCATTAGGCGATTTACGTACTAAGAACCTTTTACTTAGCTTCGTTCTCCTGAAGCTGGTTTTATGTGTATGTGAGAGACCACCACGTTGAACACTTTATTGAATTCACTTTCTAACTCCAAGCGATCAGCTGCTTCAAAAAAGAGGTTGTTGGAATATTTGAACGGCAAGTCGTTGGTTGGCTGGTGGCCATAGCCGCTTGTAGGCTTACGTAGTAATGTTTAATAACTCAAGCCGAGAAACATTCCCGAAGAACACGAGAGTTGATTACTGACAGGTTTCGTTTTATTATGAGTTGAGATCATTATTTATCGTCAGTAGTCGTGATTTGGATTGGTCTGTTAAAATTGCACATATATTTGTTATGGAAATGGCAAAATGTGCAGCAGATTTATAAATAAATGTTGCTAAGAAGAAAGGATCAGAAAAGACTGATTCAACTCGACCCACTTGGAAACTGTATAAAGCTAGGTTCCATTGTAAACAATAAAAAATGTTTTAATTTGAAGTTCATCTCAATGCGCAGCAATAAAGAAGAATAGTCTTTGATCTTGAGGTAAGATTAAACTATTCTTTAGTAAAGTCATCTATTAGCTGAGATGAAGTTCAGCGTGGGGAGTCGAATAATCAGCGGTGAAAGACTTGACATAGTTCTTACTTAAGTGAAGTTCCAGATAAGGAAACTCCTAGTATCTCGTTTTCATTTCCTGCTTGTGACCTATCACCTGCGTTTATCAGACACATCGAGAGGATTGATCTTTAATATTTGAACCTCATTTACCAAACTACCGTATTATGCCCTCAGTCTCCACCAATAAAAAACAGTTTGAAACTGACAAGCTAACTAAAACCTTTACTACCATATTGAGTATTACGGAAGTAAGTGAACCATACATTCTTAGTTCGACCCAGTTTAGCACTAAAATCGTGAACAGGATCCAAATATTATGGTTGATTTTGAGCTATTGAAGAGACCAACAAGACTGTACAGGAATAAAATCTGTATTTGATCTGTCGAGTGCAACATCAAAATACAGTCATCCCTGTTCACACACTTTACCAGGAAGCTGTCTGTTGAATATATATGTATATATACGTGTGTACATATAAGAAACAATGGACTCCAACAAGCTTTTGTTTCTGCTACACTTGTTTTATTTTATTATCTGGCATTAACTTCTATTTACCTAGTTAGTTTATTCCTCTGACATCAACACACCAAATTGTTTCACCAGTTATTTATGTGTGTACGACATATTTGCACCTGAAACGTTCGAAAATGACGTAACATTTAAAAGAACTGGTGTGGTATGTTTTATAAGTGGTAGCTATTCAAATATTCACATACTTGGTGACAGTATTACTGATAATCTGCGTAAAAATGAGTAAACAGAACTTAAGTTTCCTTGCCACAACTCCTGACTAAGTTTATCTAAACATTTTCTATTCGTGTACGGATTTCTGACCACCAACAATTTCCTGCAGCTACAGGATTTGTTCTGGCTGAGAAACAATGGCTTTTCAGTTGTAGTGTAGTCGGTGGTCAGATTTACCAACCTAATGAAATACAATATCTCATATATTGCATCCCAAAATCCTTGATATTTACCACGTTTTGAAAAGTGGTGATCCGGAGATCTTTAGTAGCAAGCCCTGCTACCATTTGAACTCGACGTAGGCATCTGGCGTGCAGTCCAATCTTGAAAAGTGTTTTGCTCTGGATTCTACTGTGTAAAATTACTAGATAAAGGTAGCATTGTATCTACCATGACCTGTTCCACTGTGACAGAGGTAAGCATTTGTTACCTCTTTTGAGTTATGGATTTTGGTTTGACCTACTTCTCTAGGTCATTTGTCTCCGGTCACCAAACAGTACTATACCGATCTGCTCACAGTAGTTGATGAAAATTGTAGAGGTATAGTCATTTAATTTGCTTAGCTGTCCAGGAGGAACACGCGAGTTCTTATTGCAACCCAGCGTAGTGTTCTGCTATTTGTGCCTGTTGGAAAAATAACCTCTAAGTTTGTCCATGTACTACAAAGTACATGTATAGCTACAGCATAGGAGGCCAGCTGTCGAAATTTGTAGTAAGTGCTAGAATAGCGCGCGTTAATCAACCAATAATGTATTAAGGTTAAATTAAATAGGACAACTGATTTTGGCAGACAGCCCAAAGTCTCGACAGTAGGCAGCAACCAGTCATAAGTTTACGTAAGCTGTCCTGATGCTGAGCATTTTTCTTACAGAAAGTTCTAAAAAACCGATGAATATGACAAACTCTCAGAGTCGGAGTTAAACTGCCAACTTGTAGGAAGCAAGAATGAACCTCGGGGCCGATAAAACTTTCCAGTTTGGTCACCTAGACCGTCGTAGGATTAAAAGTGCCACGATCGTATGTGAATACAGTTGCACTTTTGTTAGGGACACTTCGGGCTCAGATAAGGGTTGAAAGATTTTGTGTGGTTCAGGTTTCACTTCAACTTATTTTTACATTTTAATTGCACAGCAAAAATGAGTAATTTTACGGTTTTATCATTTAGAGAAGTTTCACATTTGCATTGTGCAAGCAGCGAACATAGAGGACAAATTTGGATTACAGTGCAAACTACTTTGCAATCACCTTAAAAGAGATCAGACAACAAATGAATGTTATCCAAAAAGTCTCAGTCTACTTTGTTCCTGATAAAAATTGTGCAACATACAAGTACTGTCTTCCGATTTGAAGGTGAATGTTTACGCAACACAGCACATAACTGCAAGATTCATTTAACGCGGTGAAGTCTTACCAGTTTGCCAACCTCATTCATTCATTCTTCATCGAGTTTATAGTTAGACTGAACCCTACGGTTACTCTTTAGTAAAAGTTAATGATCATTCGCTAGATGTGTCTGACAAATGTTGATTGACTTTCGATAAACTGATCGTGCCTTCTCCTGCTTTATACTTTAAGCCAGAAAACATTTTGTTAACAAGCAAACAACGAAATGCAATTCTGAAGATTGCCGATTTCGGACTCGCCGTTCGTGTTCCCGACAATCGTCCGAGACGCTATGGTATGCAGCAAACAGGCACTATGATGGCTGTCGTTACTTATTTCTGACAACTGATTTATTTTCAATAATTTATGATAAAGGACTAAAGCATTATAGTTGATTGATTTGATTACCTTGCTTTCAGTAGTAGTTTGGGTTTAAAGAATACCGCCAGGTTTGCATTTGAATATTACTTGCGTAGAAACCTTGGTCTAGCGGTACGATTCAACCAAGGTTGTCTGTGAATGTTTCCTCGATAGATGTTATAATCGCAGCAGATAACCCAATACACAGAAGGCTTATGGAAGTAAACGGCAGTTCTTTTCAGGATAAACGTTTTCCGCCGTTTCAGAAGGGAGAAAAATTTAAACCCATTGCATCTTCCGGAGGCCAGTCAAAAAAGGACATTACAGTGAATCGGTTGGAGTCAGACTGAAAGTTTTACAGTCAGAAGCAACTCGTTCTTCCCAAAATTACAGCGAAGGAGTTCTTATATTAACTAGTTTGCTGATTCATTGTTCTAGCTCATTACTATTTATGTTTCAAAATAAGCGAAGCAAATCAAACGAAGATTAGATTCAACTGCCTAAATTACATTTGTCGTTAATTCTGTGATTCCTCACGTCCTTTCGTCGTGTTGCCCCAACCCGCAATTGGGTCGCTATTTTTGTGTTCACAATCCACATGCTGCCAGAAAGATCCTTGTCGTGGACCACTAAGTTTCTATATATTTTCCAGTTAGTTGACTTGTGCATCACGATGCCTTTCTACTGGGATGATAGTTTCCCGCACAGACTAATGGTGGCTGATTCCCTACATTCTTACCAAGATGTAGTAATGAGATTCCTACAACCACAATTGTTTTCTGTTCACTTCAATGTTCAGAGGTTCTAACGTTGATATAGAACAGCAAAATATATCTCTAGTTTCACGGTTCCGCATTTTTCGAGTAGTAGATTGATTTTTCGTATTTCATTATGGTGACAAAGTGAATGAAACTAGATATATAGAAATATGCAGAAGTCGTTAGCTTGCAGTTATGTCACCGTCGGACATCAGGGCACAAAAACAAACTTTCCGACCCAAATGACCATTGAATGACCTTGTAGTGCTGATCAGACCGGTAGTTAAAACGCTCATACTGCGGCTAACCCCTAACTGTTTATCAGTTTCTCAGGGCTTCAAAGCTACCAGTCATTTCATTTGTGACCACGTCCTAAGATCGACGTTTGGATGAAAATTAACGTTAACTCCAAAGAATTTACTACTACATAGAAACCGATCAAATTTCAACGAATTACCTCATTAAACTTGAAACTCTGGTGTGATGATGGGTTTCGGTTTCTGACATAGACAACTTGACTCGAAGTATTTTTATTGTCGGCACTATAATCCTTTTCGTGTCTGTATCAACCATACTGATTTAACTTTACACGCAGCAAAGTTTTGTGAAGTACACTTGAACAGAATAAACTTTATTATACAGCCTCATCATCCAACGCTTGAGTGATTCGATGCATGTATCCACGCATTGATCAAAGTCATTTGAGCAAAAATGTATCATGTTTTGTTGGCATTGACCGTGCCAGTGAATTTCACTCGTTGTCAATTAACAGGAATTGCCGGCACGTATACCTACATGGCACCTGAGGTATTGCTTGAACGGGCCTACGCGAAGCCGGTTGATATGTGGTCTTGTGGTAAGCGTTGTTGCCTGAAAGCAAACGTTCACCTGATGTTTTTGCCATTCCACAAAACTAGTACTCACGTGCTACTGATCACGGTTGCGTTGTTCTCAATAACAAGTTAGCGATTCATTTGAGCATGCTTGAAACCAGATGGGGTTTGTAATTTTGAGGCTAATTCGACTTCACCTGGTCTGACAGAACTTCTGCCACCATTGAAACTTTGATGATATGAAAAGTTAACTACACCGTATTGTTCTGAGATAAACAGGCTTATGCTGCTACGGAAAGTAATTGCGTTAAATTCTATGGAAGAGCGCGATAATTCAGAAGGCATATTTTGTTGTTCGATTATCGCCTAAACAATAAATATTTGTTAGTTGTCACTGCTATCACTTAGTAAACATTCATTCTAGAGTTTCACCGTCAATCAGTTAGACAAGTATTATTCCAACTCAAGATTAGGATGGATTGTTGTCTTGCCAAACGTCAGGTGCCTCTGACACGTTTAAAAAGTTTACCAACTGTAAAAATTTCAGAATATCTCCCTACATGTATTTATGCTCGCTACGGAGGGGGGGGGTATATATTTAAAGTCGTATTGGTGGTGTCATAGACTGACTGGTTAATCAAAAACATACCATCTTGATTTGTATTGTGGTTTTCTGACTTTCGGAAGTCAGCAAACAAGTACATTTCTGCGTTCTATGATTTGAGCCTTCCTTTGATTTCCGTACACCACATTCGTCTGGACGGATAGTGTTTTTCATCATACCACTTTGCGTTCAAAGTTAAAAGAACAATAATGGTGACTTCTGAAGTATCAGCCAATTGGTACGGGCTACGAAGTGTAATCTTCGTGTATTAACGAAGTACATAGTGTGGTCGCCAGCGTGCATAAAACAATCAGGGTAGATAAGAAACATAAGTAAACCAAACCACTTGTGTTTTCCTTCAGCAAACGGTTAAGAAATCAAATATCCATCTCAATTACCTCATCTCGATCCAAATAATTGGACGGCATACTAAGACCAGCAGTGTCCCTGTTGAAGTACGAGGTGAAAAATTGCATATAAATTGAGCATCATTAAAAGTTGATTTTACTCAAACCCTGCCAAATGAAAGCACTGAAGTCGAGTTTTCCTCCAATTATACTTGCTCGGTAGTATATATCCATACCAAATTGAGGACTTGAACTCTGGAAACTCATTTACGAAGTTATTGCGCTGACCTCTGCGCCGTCGACTTCATAATAAGTGTAACGAACTTATCGTACGCAAACGTTCAGCCATGTTTGCCCATGAGCAGTGGTCTTATTAACAAGTCGCCTTACAATAAGATACAGTGGGTTCTGTTAATTTCACCCGATGGCCCCACGACTACGGCTCTTCTGTAAATTGAGTTCATACAAAACGGTAACATGTTGAACGATGTTTTGAATGATACTACGTAGGAAAAATTCCGTTTGGCTAAATTTGTCATTCATAGGACATTTTTTCAAAACTGTCTAATTGTCGAATAGGCTACAATGTGTTGTTATATTACCATGTTACTGTCTCTGTCATTTCTTTTAACATCAACAGAGATAACTGTAGAATGGTTTGAGTAGTATCCATCAGATATATTTTCCTTGAATAATCTCGGAAATTCGGAAATAAGTACGTTTATCATTATCGAGTTTACGATTGCTCGTATGGGATTCTGCGTACAGTTCATTGATACGCGTTAAATTTACGTGTGAAATGGACTGTCCTAATATTATTTGGCTTCTTAGTGGAAACTTATCATGTGCCGAGTGAAGGGGAACATGGCTCCAACGGTCATTCGTTGGCAGGTGTATGCAAATACGCTGAAGTCGTCTTATTAAGGATGCACTCAACCTTAACTGTACACTCATTTGAAACTTCTCCCAAGGAAGAAAATACATTAATGATCCTCGTAATTTTGTTTGGTAGGTGTTATTCTGTACCTGCTACTCTCTGGAACTGCACCATTTCATGCCCGTAATGAGAGTCAATTATGCGAGAAAATTATTCATGGCAGATATTATGTGAGTGCCTTCTTGATTAACGTTTGACTTGAAAAGTAATTAGAATTGATTACTCACTCATCGATTTTACTAGGTATATCATTGTTTGGCGGTGACTAGTGTAGTCTTTAGTGCTACAAAAAACTGACCTAAGTTACACTGTGTGGTCAACTTATTACACCAAATATGTGCCGTACGTTCTGACATATTCTGCCGAACTCATATCACAGCAATAGTTTTGATGAGTTGCCCTTGATACCTGAAACTCCAGCTCGCATGTTGGGTGTTAGTTTGTCAGATGCAGGCACTAGATGATTCGTTGTGAACAAAGTTTTCTTGGGATATGTTTAACCGTCGTATCCTACTTTATCCATACATTTAGCCTGTAGAGTACACCAATGATGGCTATGCTTCGGTATCCACAAACTGTTTACTGGCAATGACGAAAAAAGTGACAAATTGCTACAGCATTTCTATCATATTTGATACACTCCATTGATACCAACGAAACATGAATTGGACTGCAAGTAATTAACTCCTATTCTTAGGTAGTCTGCCTAATATCGCTTTACTAACAGTTTTAAATGAGACATTTACTTTCAAGAGTTACTTAACTTAACTTCAGTACCCACATGAGGAATGGGGCTCCATTACGGCAGCGGCCAAAGATTTGGTTGATCGTTTGCTCACTCGAGATCCATATAGGCGTATTACGGCTGAAGAGGCACTCCGACATCCCTGGCTTCGAGTAAGTAAGCAATGTTTACATGAGTGCATAATGTTTTTGGGGAAAATTTATGAAAATCAACAAATTTGTACTTCTATTTGTGACATATTGTTGTATGACCCACCCTCCGGTGGTTTCATAGGGATCGATGTCATCAGTTACTAACGCTGCATCAGTGCTACAATACAAAATGCTATACAAGCTGTTATATGACCGTACTAGGTGCGAAGTGAAAAACTGACAATAGGTTTGCATCGGAGAGAGGTTAACATAATTCTCTCCGCTTGTTTGCCACAACGTATCTTCTGTGTGCAAGAAAGCTGGCTGCATCCTTCCTCAACGGCTGGATATCAAACTCCACAAAGGAGATTAAATTTCTGTTATCTTCTGGAAGCTTCCGCGAATAGTACATTCAAACACATCAGCTGACCTTCACACATTCACTGTGATGACAAGCACTTGGCTCTCGGGTCGTCTGTCCATCATTTCCAAGTTAAGAGTGCAGTGATTTAGACATCTTACTGAATTACTGTATGTCTCAATGGTGTGAAGAAAAACCTAATCCTTTCTGAGTTAAATTATCCTTGTTGATGGTTTAGTCGGATAAAATTGGATCTGTACACAAATGAGTAAAGGTTAGCAAATTATACAACTTACAACTAAATGTTGTCTGATCACGGCATTCGACCGTCAGCAAGTATCAATCAATAATGCGGTAGTGGGAGTAGTTCAATGAGGCGGAACAAATGAAACATAAAGGGAGAATTCTAACGAGAATTTATAACGGCTAATCAGAGTGTGGTACTTGTAACTTTGTGAGAAACGTTTGCTCAATATCTAATTTAATTAGCAGATGGGGCATGTATATTGATCTACTGTACTATAGTTTGATTAATGGAGTATAAGCGTAGGAGCAATTGAACGTGACGTTATGAAGACCAGTGCTCGCGGATGGGTAGCCGGGCGGTGGCGCCGCGGATCCCGGTGTGAAAGTTCGGTGGTTCGAAACTTTCGGCAGATATTTTGCCATCGCATTCTAAACTCCGCTTTTAGTAATCCGAACGTAGTTTTAATTGACTCTGGACAGAATCAACAACTACATTTTATAGGTGCCATATGTATGAGTAGCAAAGTTCATTTTTACCATGTTTATTAAACAGCGATAGAGACAACGGTAACCGAAAGTTCGAATTATCTTTTGCCGTGGTATAGTTAAAATTACTTAGTGGCAAGCCGGTTTAACAAGTCACCAGATTGCTTTAGTCATAAATAGTGGACTGGAAATTTTCGTTGTTACCACGTAGGATTTTGGATAAAGAAGCTATTTTTATTGCTGACGTGAATGTTGTTTACCGTCGAACACCTCGGTATGGCCTGATACGAAGTTGGTTGGAGTTATTTTGTAGACTTTATCAGATAGAGCCACGAGTCAGTACTGTCATTGATAAAATGTCATAATTTTCTGTCTACCATCAAACCTTTGTTCAACGCTAAGGCCACTTGAAGAACTATTATGCTGAAACTCATAAAATGGGTTTCTTAAATTTATCGCCTAGCTCAGGCGATCCATCGCCACCGTCCGAACTATGTTATATGGCAAATCGAGCTGTCTATATCAGGTTTCAATGCAATATGTTAGTGCCATTCAGGCAACCAGATACTATGGGTGCAGCACGTAATACAGCACGTCGCTGTGGCTCTTATTTTGCTTCTCGGTTCACTTGTAGTAGAGGCTAACGTATCACTTGTTAAGCTGGGTATTGAAATTGCTGACGTAGTAAATCGCATCAGCAATCAGAGGGATATAAAGTAAGAAATCAGAAATCATCGATCGCTTAACACATGAACTCAGCAGAGCTAAGTGCCCATTGTACTGTTGTACTTAATGTCAACACGAAGTTGTCGCTTGTTAATTAATCAGAAATTACTGGTCAATATTATGTGCGATCAGCTTCTGACGCAAGCCATCTACTTGACCCAGAGTTGACCGTCTGAATGCGACTGTTGAACTCAATACGCTCGTAATTCAGGTCTAATGACGTCAGAGTTGTTTTTATTTGAAAACCGAATATTCCCTACCGATGTACAATTAGAGTTGCTAACCTGTTTACACAAAAAGTGAACGCTTATTTAGTGAACACTACTGCTAGTTAATTGACTGGGAGTGCGTGTTGAGCAGCTGGTTAACAGATGATACAATGCTTGGTTATTGTACGATGCCTCGCGTGCAAATAATGGTGGAAGGGTCGAGGTGGTTTTTTTATAACAGGCAAAAATTGAGAAAGGCGAATTCAAATGAGATTCACTTTGCATACATGTCACAAGTGAAATTTGCTGGAGGGTACTAAAACTGGTCATAAAGATAAGAAGAATACGACTATCTTTGGAAATGCATTCATGTAACCTATGCAGTTGGCGAATATTTACTTCAAAATGTGATGAAAGATTACTAGGAGATTATTATAGTCATTATCTTTGGCTGTAACCATTGACAGTGCAAGATAAACGTGGCAAGAAGGGTCAGAAATGCACTGCTAAAAAACTTAGTTATTTCATTTTGCCAAAATGTCATCACATGAGTTGACCAGATAAGGTAGTGGGGCAAAGACCTTAGGATGGTTTGATGATTACTGATAGACGGTCGAGGAATTGATCAATATAAATTGAGCATGTTTTTGATTGTTGATACCCCCCGTATTCTGATGTATTGCCTAATTGGAGAGAATCAATCTTCGTTCTTCCTAGGACTCAACAAAAATATGTAGTTCCGCTACTGCTAAGAGTTTAACTGTGTTCACTCTCCCACAAGAAGATGTAACACAATTTTCTTATGAAAACACTGTTTGGGCTCAAATATTGGTCGTGACAAAAGCGTACACTGGTGATGTGTTCTAGCTTGAAGAAACCGCGAGTCTAGTTCCGAATGTGGTGAAAGTCTGGTAAGGAAATCTAAGTGAATGTGTAACAAGTTATCACTTCGGTCTTGTTTAAGGTGTGTGTATCGTGTACCCAGCTTCTAGCCAATACGATCAAATGTTTCCTACCTGGTTAATCAAAGCCTGAAAGTTGGGTGTAGCTCAAAATACATACTGGCAAGGTTGTGGGTTTCACTTGAAGGTCAGTATCTCTGTGCCTTATCCAGGTAACAAAGCAACTTTATAATCGCTCAGAAGAGAAGGTGGTTGGGCACTTATATATATTAAGTCGGACCTGCCTCGCGTAAACTCGATGACGTATTGGGCAACACGACTGTCCTTTGAAAGTGTCATCAAAATTCAGAGCATTGTGGTTGGGTTCTAGCACAGCAAGACTCAAGACAGTCTGGACAATTAAAATGAAACCCAGTGCTGCAGTCGAAAAAATCATTTTTAAATCTGAATGGTTTGTTGATCATTTGTTAGCGAGCCGCAGACTATGAGGAGAATGAACAAAACAGGGTAATGTTCCAAAATGTAAATATATTAGACTTCCGGAACGTAACCACTTTTTCAACTGAAC